>JAPCYS010000136.1:0-45578 GCA_028641055.1 Alopecurus myosuroides | reverse complement strand
TTAATTGGCTATTGTGTAACATGTTGTCTTTAAATGAAGCTCACGTTATAAATTAAATGGCAAAGTTCAAAAGACATGGACATTGTTAGTGTACCTCACCATCTACCTCTACTCAGCACGTCTAACACCTCGTAACATATCTAGAGAATGCATTGAGAAAATGAACTTCGGTGACTATATATCTCCAAGCCATATCCACGTGCAATCAAGAGAAATATTAATGCTAACCCTAACCAACAGATTAGCATAGATATAAACTCTAGTTTATTTCTAGGATGGATCCATAACTAAGTGTAGCCGTGTATATGCCAAAACATTAGGTACTGGACAAACCGCGCGCTACATTCGAAAACACTGTTTTGCGACACTACGACAATGTATGTGTTTTTCTTTTGTTCCATCCTCTCTTTTTTTTAGGGAAATTTTCTTTTGGTTTTGTATTGTTACATAATAAGGCACATGTAGAAATAAAAAGGTATTCGGTCCTTTTTTTTATTATCGTTCCATCCTAAGTGAACACGTAAAAGTATGAAGGTAGCCGGTCTATGCAAAAGGGGTGTGCGGTTCAAAATCAGGTAGATTAAATAGCTACAATATCAAGACACCTACAGAGACGGATATATTACACACTGAATGTTCGGGCACAATAGCCTGATGAAACGTTGACAACATCTAGTGACATGTGTTGTTCGCACATATATTATACATATCTAAACAGAGCATTAAGGATACTCGTGCTGATCAAAATTATGGTAAAAAGAACAAATAATGCATGTGCAAGTAACATAACCGCTAAACAATAGAGTATCATTCGCCGTCCGTAGAAGAGAATGTACCTACAAAAGATAGCAATTAGAAGCCATAAGAAAAATGCAGGCCACAAACTGAAAACTAAAGGATGAAATCCAACGTTTCGGTTATGGCGTACCTTTCAGCACTTCAGAATGCAGCAAGCAAAGCATAAATTTTATCAACACTTTTTAAATCTAAATCAAGTAATGACATACAAAAGAAATAACTCGTACATAATCATTATCCACTTTATAAACTTGAAGGAAATGATTTCTACATATATGAGTAGGACCTATGCAATTAATTCACTATACACACTACCTGCACAAGTGCTAGCATGCAACAAATAAGGAGGTAGTGGATAATGGTGCTTGAGCTTTGCTGAGGACAAATCCCATACTGAGTGTAGGAGGAGAGAAGTTGCAGACGTCCACGGAGATCCTAACTTCTGTTTCATGTGTCGTAAGAGTAGTTGAGCAACCACCCCCCCCCCCCCCAAAAAAAAGCATGCACTGTTCCTAAAACAGAAATGAAGTGAGTGGTTAACCTGTGCAAATATTATGGTTGTTCATTGGCCTACAAACCACATCAGTACACTTAGAGGAAGCTAGGAACCTCCAATTATAAGGTACAACAAAGCATTCGGTTACCGTGCTCTGGTGCTATTGGTTAGTTCAATTATAACATAGCTTAACTCAGTATCTCAAGTTATGTAGAGATCTTCATATACAGATAAAGCTAGTTACAACATATTCTCAAATCTCAATGAAAACGCGTCGTTGGTAGCAGGTTCCAGGACTCGAGCATTGTGATTATATTACTGGCCCACCACTGATTATTCTTGCAATGATTGTGTCATATATTAACCAAAACATTAGGTGATAAGTAGTAAAAAATCATCAATTTCTAGTTAATAATACAATTCAACCAGGAATTGTGTCACTTGGAATATCTGGAAAATTAGGAACGAGCTCATCTTTCAAGGTGTTTCACCTCTCTGGGATAGATGGAAAGTCAGATTCAAGTCAGATTTAGCTCTTCATAGATTTAGAACTAAGTCTTCTCATGCTAATCCTCTCTTGTTGTGGATTTGCAATTTACCACCTTAGGCATGTATACCCCTATGCTCTTTAGACCTCCCTAACTCTTTTTGTAATATTTCTCCTTTTTTGTACTCTCTTGGGTCAACATCTGATTGACCTAAAGCATTATATATATAAAAATTAGACCGTAGGGATATTTTTCCTACGGTAAGATCTTCAAACAAAAAAAAATACAATTCAAGACATGTATATAATATAAACCATTTATGGTACACAATGTCCATCAGAAAACTATTCTCTACTCCTACGGATAGATACCTCTCGCATGAGCTGGTGTGAATAAATTGAATTCTCAAGCTCGGGCCGCTTGACGGAGCATTATTGAACAACCCCTTCTCCCTTGACATGCTGCATAACACACAACAAAATTCAATGAACAAAGTTGTACAACTTAGTAGGAAAACAGCTAGAACCATAAATATATTGTCAAATTTAGCAAAGAAATATATTTCAACCTGGAAGCTCATTTAATCATCCATCTTTCCTAGAGCGATGAGATCATGTGGTCCACATCGGTGGGTCATGTGGTCCACACCGGTGCAGTGAGGATATTGTTGATCCGTTCAAACGTCTTGATGCGTTCTACAGGAATCTGGCATCCTTTCTCCAGTCCTTGGGACAGAAAAAGGTAGGAAATATCAAAATTCAGTTGGCTATTGCAAACACTATGATCTTCAGATTGGAGGAGGCACAGGACAGACGTCAGCTGTCCTTGGGAGAAATCTGGCTGCATCGCACTCTAAAATTAGCTATTCTGGGGCTCTCGTCTCTGGAGCGGACCATGGCCAGACAGCGTTCCAGGGTGAGATGGTTGAAGGAGGGAGATGCAAACACTAGGCTCTTCCATGCAGTTCCAATGGGAGGAGAGCAAAGAGCTTCATCCCCACTGTAAGAGTGGGAAATAATTTGATAACTGGTCAATCTCAAAAAGAGGAGGTTTTCTTTCAGGCCTACCAGGAGTTACTGGGAAAGCTGCAGACTAGGGACCACACTGTGGACCTGGATTTCATTGGCCTCCAAACACATGAGTTGCATGATTTGGACGGACTCTTCTCGGAGGAGGAGGTGTGGGCCACCATCAAGGAGTTACCCCCGGATAGGGCTCCGGGGCCGGATGGGTTTATCGGTGCCTTCTATCATAAAGCCTGGGAGATAATTAAACCTGATTTAATGGCAGCTTTGCACAAGTTGTCAGCAGGGGATGGGAGAGGATTTGGAAGGCTCAATAAAGCATTAATCACGCTAATCCCGAAAAAGCAAGATGTAGTGGAGGCGGGTGATTATAGACCTATCAGCTTAGTGCACAATTTTTCTAAGCTCGTATCCAAATTGCTGGCCAACCCCTTGAGGAGCAAACTTGGAGAGCTAGTGAGTGCAAACCAGTCTGACTTCATCAGATGTCGGAGCCTACATGACAACTTCATCCTGGTGCGGCAACTGGCTCGCAAAATCAACACTCGGAGAGAGAAATGGGTGCTTTTGAAGCTCGATATCTCGAGAGCTTTTGATTCACTGTCCTGGGCGTTCCTGTTTGAGGTTCTGCGACAGAAGGGTTTCAGTGAGTACTGGTGCAGAATGATTGCTATTCTATTGCGCACAGCTAGCACCAAGGTGGTGGTGAACGGAGTTACTAGGAAGAGGATCACACATGTCAGAGGGCTGAGGCAAGGGGATCCAATTTCCCCCATGTTGTTTGTTCTGGCTATGGAGGTGATGACCTTTTCTATTGTCAAGGCCATGGGAGATGGGTTGTTCACCCCTTTAGCAAGGTGTTCAACATTTCAGAGGATTTCGATCTATGCTGATGACGTGGTGTTGTTTGCTAAACCCACGGAGTTTGACCTTTCAGTGGTCCAGAGAATCCTACAAATTTTTGGGGAAGCTTCGGGTTTGAGAGTGAACTTTGCCAAGACTTCTGCGACACTAATCAGGGGCGAGTTGTTGGATGAGCACTTGGTCTCCCAAGTGTTGGGTTGCACGATCACAAAGTTCCCAATCAAATATTTAGGTCTGCAGTTGGCACTGCGACCCTTGTCCAAGAGTGAGTGGCAGCCTTTGCTGGACCAGGTTACCAAGTGTGTACCGGCATGGCAGAGTGGCATGATTGTGAAAGCAGGAAGTCTTGCTTTAGTTAAAGCGGTGGTTGCGGCAAGACCAGTGCACCAATTGCTAGTGGCTGAACAAATGGATGAGAGGTCTCCTTTGGGCAGGAGCTGCGACGGCACACGGGGGTCAATGTCCTGTTGCTTGGGATAAGGTTTGTAAGCCATACTGTTATGGAGGGCTACACATAAAAAACCTTGAGTTGCTGGGTTTGGCTCTTAGAGTGAGATGGGAATGGCTTAGGAGGACGGATACCTCGAGGCCATGGCAGGGCCTTCCAATGCTAAAAGACACTATGGCAGCGGAGGTGTTTAACTCCATCGTCCGCATCAGGGTTGGAAATGGGAGGAGGACACTATTATGGAAAGATAAGTGGATTGATGGAGCTACAGTTGAGGAGATAGCACCTTCACTCAGAGCGGCAGTTAACACGAGGACTGCAGATAAGAGGATCGTGCATGAAGCTTTCACCAAAATCAGGTGGCTTAGTGATGTCAGAGGAGTTTGGAAGGCCGAGATGGTGTCTCAATACATCAATCTGTGGACAATCATTCAGGAGGTTCCTAGGGAGGTGTTCAGGGAGGACGAGTTCAGGTGGCCGGTAGCAGCTTCAGGGATTTACTCTGCCAGCTCCACTTATAAGGCGTTGTTACTTGGGCAGATCAGATTTCCCTTAGCGAGTGGCGTTTGGAAATGTTGGGCCCCGGCTAAGTGCAAACTGTTCATGTGTCTTGCCATACAGCGGAGAATCTGGACCTCAGACAGGAGAGTGAGACATGGGTTGCATGTCCAACCTGACACCTGCAGGTTGTGCTTGCAAGAGTTGGAGACTTCAGACCATATCTTGGTGACATGTGTGTTCACTAAGAAAGTATGGTGGAGGTGCATTAGTGGGTTGAGTCTACAGTTACCCACGCCTATAGCTACGGACACCTTGGAGTCCTCGTGGCTAGCCATCCGTGAGAGAGTTAGGAAGAAGAAGAGGAAAAAGGCAGTTGACTCCCTTGTTACCATCATCACTTGGAACATTTGGAAGCAGCGAAATGCAAGAGTTTTTGGGAACACCAGTCATATATGCAATGAAGAGATCCTCGCGGGGAAAATTATTGCAGAATTGAGGAGCTGGGATGAGGCGGGTGCAGGAGTTGGAGCTTCACTTCGCGAGTAGTCGGTTAGGTTCAAGTGTGGAGTGTGTTCGATAGCTTGTTTGTTGTCGTTTTCTTGTAACTAAACTCTGCCTTCTATAAAAATCAGGTATGCAATTGCATACCCTCGAAAAAAACACGGCCAGGAATAAACAAATAATAAGAAAATAATCATGACTGACATGTAAACATGGGGCACTTTAGGCATGTACGTATCACTAGAAAATGGGTCCATTATTTCAAAAATTTCCATGTAGAGTCCATGTTGAAGGTAAGATAGAAATTAGGTGATCCGAAATGAGCTAGAAACAAAATCGGAGCACAACAAACAATCTACCACACATGACGGTTGAGACTGGTAAGCATGGCAATCTACGAGAGATTCATGTTTCCCTTGACTCCCTTTCGTTACTTCTCACGTTTTCGTGATAAAAACTGACCAAACACTTACTCTCTCCATTCTCAAATAAGTGTACTTCTAGCATTAGTCTTGGTCAAACTTTTTGAACTTTGACCAACTTTATAGAAAATAATATCAACATATATGACATAAAATCCATATATTATGAAATTATGTTTTAAAACGGATCTAATGATATCAATTAAGTGTCATAAATGTTGTTATGTTTCCCTATAAAGTTAGTCAAGCTTTGAAATATTTGACTTCTATAAAAGGAAAACATACACTTATTTGAGGACAGAGGGAGTATGTTACAATGGCAACAAATATTTTTTTGGATTAAAATAGCATGTCAGCCGTCTACAAAACTCCAAGCACTCATACCTAAACCATGAAAACAGAAAATACACTCAACAAAGCAACCCTCAAACATAAATCAATTAGAGAATGATAAAAATACGGAAATAGATAGACACTTCACCAATTAGACCTGACCTCATCCAGAGATTGCCCCTCATAGAGTTCTTAAGTGACATCATACTTTACCAATAGGGAAAACCAAAAAACCTACACCAGTCCTTTAAAAAAATTACCGATGCTAGAAAACAAATCCTCAACAAGCAACAATAAAGTACAAAGAAAAAAACAAAAGCCACAATGTCTACCGGGAAGACAGCCTGAAACTGGATCGGAAGCATGTATCTGCGCAGGTCGCAAAACCAACCGCTGAGCCACATGACGCGACGACCCCACCGGCATCCCCCTGGCACCCACGACCCACATGGAACTTCACTCATCACACACAGGCAGTAATCTAGACCATGCCAGTCACATGGTAATAAGAGAAATAGAAAAACAACCGAGCAATCAAACCAAGAAAAGCCACATTAAAGAACCAGAAAAGAGAACGACAAAAATAACAAACAATGGAACATGAAGAACACCAACATTCACCGGCAGAGGCACAGAAAAAAACAACACAAACGTACGACAAGGTCAGGAGGATGGGGCAATGGAACCGAAAGAAACCAAATATACATAGAATAAGAAGGAAAAAATGTAAGGAGAGCACAAGAGATTGAACAAACCATGAATTCTGAGCCCCAGTGACAACTCCGAACATTGACACGGCCGTCCAACAGCAAGCCTCTGTCCCCAACTCCGAATTGCAAGCCCAACACCCAGCCCCTGACCAGAGCGGAAGGAACGCCAAGAACAGAGAAGCCCACCCCACTTAGACGACCCAACACACTCAACTACAGAACCAAGATCCGAACCCAAATCAAGCAGACGGAGAAAACCGAAGAAGACACCCTCAGTGGACCAAATCTGCACATATACGAACTTTTGGTTCATAGAGGTGACATATGGGGCCTAAGAAGGAAGCACCCACAACATAGGGATGCATGGTATACCAATGCCACACAATCTCTCGCACACTAACACGTTGCGAAAGTGCCACAACA
The DNA here is from genome assembly GCA_028641055.1 of Alopecurus myosuroides. NCBI lineage: Eukaryota > Viridiplantae > Streptophyta > Magnoliopsida > Poales > Poaceae > Alopecurus > Alopecurus myosuroides. The sequence continues at coordinate 38,569 of JAPCYS010000136.1, read as the reverse complement.
ACCCACACCACCTGCAGCGTACGTGCACAAATCCACAAGCTAGGACCGTAGGCCAGTGGAGGCTGAGAGGAAGCACATATTTTTTTTCAAAAGGCTTACAGTTTAGAGGAATATATCGTTGCATGCCACATTTTTGAGAATGGACAACATATCAACATTGATAAAATGCTTCTCCCAATCTGGTGGTAGACTGAAGCAACTTAAAAAAAAACATCAAAAGGAGAAATATAAGGAATCCATGTGAGGCTAATACAACAATTTTATGCTTTACAATAACCTGCCATTCCTATTTGATCTACTATAGAAAATCTATCAAACACACTACCAAGAAAGCATGAATATTGTGGAAGCCCCAAACACAAAGGAAGTGATAGAATATATGTGCTTCATAGTGCCTTCACTAAATAATGCAATATGTAATCTAGTATGCAATTAGATGTGTCAATAAGGTCAGAAATACATGTATATGTGCATGTTTTGAAATTAAAACAGCAACCAAGAAACCTGAAATAAGGTTTACCCAAACGCTAGCTTCTTACTTCCATGTCACTAAAAAAACTATTGTACTGCATTTATGGTTGTTTGTGTAACAAGTCATATCGGGTAGGACAATCGAGCTAACTCAAATGGGTTTGTTCAAACTAAACTGATGCAAGTGGAAGTCAAAACTACTACTGGTAGTACTGCGGATTTTTTTCTAAATCATGATTGTCAAATCTGAAAACAATATTTCCCTAGAAAGGCATCAATCACTTGTAGGTAAAAAATTAAAATCCGAACTTTTCTACAGCAATGCGTCAAATTAGCATAATATGCTTCCGTTCTTTATGGTATTCACAATGCACAATCTCGATGAAAAAAATGGAGTGGTTGTAGAAATTCTGAGAGAGGCAATTGTAAAATAAACACCTTGCTTTTTGGAGATTTGGCATATACCACGAGAAAGATGACGAGGATGACATGACTAAGAGTAAGAGGCTTGCATTTTCACAAAAAACATTTATGTCCCCGCCTGCATTTCTCATGCGGTTCAAACTTGGCGAGCAGCGTGACCACATGGATGAGGCGGAGAAGAAGACGGAGACTATGGTGAGGAAGAAGCATGCAGGGCTGTGGCGAGGAGTATGTAGGTCAGGGTCAGAAGTCGTGACATTTGTCAAGCAGGCATCACGGAGCAAGGTGCCATGATAAATTCTACTTCCACGTGGTGTCGACCGTCCCACTCCTGCTTCTTGTTGCACCTGCACCGACAGCGTCACCTTCACACTACCATCCTGATTGATGTAGCGGCGGCACCGTTGTACCCTGTGTGCAGAAAAGAAAAGAGGGTGGCCTGGCCCTTATCGTCCAAGTCGATACGACGACAACACCACTGTCCCCTGTCTCGGTAGGTCCCCACTGGAGATGGCTCTTGGGTACCTTCCCTTCCCGGTTTATCTCCGCACCTCCTAGAAAATATCTAGAAGGATCCTGCACGGGTGGGGCAGGACGGGGCAGCTGTGATGGTTTTCCACGCGACGACGCTAGGAAGAATCAAGATCCTTGTCGAGACATCGTAGTATAATTCATAGACGGGGTGCCATGAGACTACCGATAGAGATTGTGGGGGGGACGTGGTTGTATGACAAACAATGACACCAGGGTTTTACCCATGTTCGGTACGTAGCAACTAGGCGGCGTTCCTACTCCTGCAATTTCACTAAATCAGCGCTGAAGCCTGAAGTATACAAAGTACAATCTGAGTTAGGTTTTATCTACTCAACAAAGATCAACCTCTCGGCGAGTTAGCTTCTAGCTTATTTTCTATCTCTTTCTTATCTCCCGTTCGGCTTTATATAATAGCCGGGTTAGGGTTTACAGAAAAGAAAACCTAGAAGACTATTGTAAGTCCTAACTTGGAAGTCAAGAACCCGCCTTCTACTCCAAGCCGTACCACGTGGGCCGTGATCCGGGTTCTTCTAGAATCCGGCTTCCGTGCGTCAGCTTACTGGGCCGCCTAATGGACCGTAGCCCATTACCATGCAGGCCACCCTGGTAATCCGGCACTTTAGGACACCATCTGATATACCCCTAATTGGTATATATCCGATAGTAGCCCCCAGGAAGGGTTAAGACTCGGAATTGCCGTCTTTCGTCAAATTGCATTCTTTCCGAGAAATGTTGGCTCTTCGTCTTATTCTTCTTTTCCTTCAAATCATGCTTTAACACGAAACTCGGATTTCGGGAAATCCGGCTTTTTCTTCCACGAGCCTTCGTGGAGAAGGAACTTCCTACGCCAGTGATGAAATCGTGCTGACATCAGAGACGTTTGGGTTTTCGCGTGCGAAACCCTGAAACGTATCTCTGACAGATTCTCACAGGAAACGAGGAGATAGCCATTATCACCTGTCAATTTATTTCCCGGATTTTCCGGCGAGTGACACGCGTTGAGCATCCAACGGTCAAAAGTGTCGTTAGTACGTATCGTAAAGGATTTTCGGGCTATAAATAGCCTATTCATCCCCTCTGGCAAACCTTCCGCTCCCCTCTCACCTTCCAGCTCAAGCGCCATAGCCCTCGCCTTAGTCCAGTAAGAACGAAACAGAGCTCGTGCTCGCGCAAGCCCCGTCCCCGGATTTCACGCCGGAGAGCTCAAAGTCCTCGTCGCGCCGCCGCGGAATGAACTCACCACGCGCGTCCCCGGAACGCTGTGTTGCCACGGAAATCGATGACATCATCAACGAAATGGATCCATTGTTGGATTCGCCGAGTCGCGCCACCGCCGACGTGCCGGAGAAAACTTCCGGTGGCCAGGACCGCGAGGATCTGCCTCTCGCGGCCGGTAACCTGGCCGCGTCTTCTTCTACTCCGCCTCCGCCTCCGGCTCCCGAAACGGAGGAGGAAAAGCTCACTCTCGTCGGAGAGGAGCTCTCCGCCGGAGCCGAGGAAGAAGGCTAATCTTCCGGCAATTGGAGCCGGAGCAGCATTCCCTCCTCCTTCTTTCGACAATGGAGAAGGAAGGGTTGATCGCGAAGGGAAAATGGCGGCATGAGGAAGAAGAGTCCGAGCCTTCGCCCAGAGTCGGGGAACGAGTTCTTCTTACCTCGCATATTGCTAGAGGTATGGGAATCCCGCCTTCCGCCTTTTTCTCGAAATCCTTAGCCATTACAATATCCAATCCCACAACCTTCCACCAAATTCTATTCTCTATCTAGCCGGCTTCCAGGCCCTTTTTGAAGGGTATTTAGGAATAGCGCCTATATTAGATTTCTAGCAATATTGCTTTTGAATTAAGCAGAACCCCTCAGAGGGCGCTCTTCCAACCTGCGGAACCATATCTTTCAGCCTGCGTAGATTTAGGGAAGATTGGTTCCCGAAAATAAAAACATCGAAATCCGTCAAATTATGGACGGGTTCCTTCTTTTATCATCAAGAAATCCCATTTCCCGGAAAGGAAACCGGGGTTCCACCTTTTGTCAACGCCGCCTCTATTCCTCAAGATAACTGGAACGCAGAAGCGGTGCAGACTTTGCCGGACAATTTAATGGAAATCAAACGGCGCATCGCCAAACTCACTTCGTCAAAACCTCCTCTTACCCGAACATACACAGTTTTGTGTTGGTTTGGACGTCGCATCCAACCTCTCGCCTATCGATCCCGTCTTCTTTGCGAATACAAGGGTCCGAAAGACAAAATGAGGGGAACGGATAAGGCTTTCTCGAAACGAGAATTCAAGAAGCGGGTTAATCAGCTGGTTGCTACCCGTGACCAATACGAAGAAAGCCGAGAAATGTATCACAGAGCGAATAAGATTCCAAAGGTATGTCCTTTTCTCTTTGAACATTTTTTCTCGGATTTCCGCCTTTCTCCATTTTCTTAACTTAGTCGGATATTTGGACTTTTCCATAGTTCGATGATCTTACGGAAAAGGATCTTGCGTCTGACGCCGAACTTGACGAACTTCAAGCCAACTTTTATGGTGGTCGGAAGCGCAAGAGGCCAGCAACCACTGAAGACGTGGTAAATCTTGACGGGATTCCCGTTGCTACATCCAGGTAATTCTCTAGGTATTTTGTACATTTGTCTGTTTTTTATTGCATAGGTTGGTTTGGTTTCTCGGAATATTGATTTCTCGGATTTTCTTCTTCTTTATTTTCCTTTAGCCTTGCTCCAACTTCTTTGAAATCAAAGAAGCTGAAGAAGCATAAGGCCACTGTCGGCAAGGAAGCGCCATCTCCTGCTGCAGCTCCCCCTACCCCAGTTACTCTTGGGGGAGAAGATCAGTCTGCAAAGCTGGAAGAGTACCCATTGCCGACCAGCCTGATGGAGGGATGATAACCCGGTAGGCCAACGCCAAGGTGTAACTCGGCCCAAAGGACGCTGCGCGAGACCCGGCTAAGGATAAAGGCGCTTCTAGAAGGCCCAAGATCGTAGGCCTGGTAACCCGGACTCTGGGTTCCGATAAGGAAGTTTAGGGTTTTGTAGGCAGTGTCCGGGTAGGATTCAGAGTACGCCTTGGAGAGCAGGCCAGGAGGTCCGGATGCTTTATAAGCCGGTCCCTAGGTTAGGTTTAGGGGGATCCAAGAGTTAGAGCAATATCGCTAGGTATCGAGTATCCAGTGTAATACGAGAGTTGAGTTAATATATCTAGATCGGAGACCCGGCGACTTGATTGCCGGCTACCAGATCGCATATCATCATGTTTTCCCTTGAGCTAAACCCTCTCCCAAACACCAGAGTCGTCTTGCCCCAAGATAAGTTACCCCCGGTAACGTCTGCCGTGATTATCCCACGACAGTTGGCGCCCACCGTGGGGCAAACGTCCAAGGGTGTTTATATCACGGGATAAGCTCGGAAGAACATGGAGAACCTTGTCATCGGCGAGATCTACACCGACCGCGAAGGAGAGAAGATGGTGGACGATTCCGGCTGGGGGCCAGAGTTGGATCTACTCGAATCCGGATCTGTCATAACAATCGGCCAAATCAACGTCTTCGTCGGCATGGTACGTACGTCCGGTTCAATCCCTGACGATTTCGAATTTGATTCTGTGTTAGGGGAGGCCACCTACGCTCGATCAGATGGAGAAGAATCGGTCGGGACGGTAGATCCGACAGAAGAGCCCCCCACGAAGAGGGAACAGCCGGAGGAGCCGGCATGGACCCCGCGTGGCCGGGTCATGAGAGAAGATGATACCGAGTCTATCTTGCACCTACTAGAGGATCGGCACGAGTCTATCCACCACGTGCATGTCACAGGAATTTCTAACAAGGATAAAAAGATACTGAAGCAAGCGGTAAACTCGGTTTCCTCGGCTGTACCGAGATACCTGAGATGGTCAGAGCAGGACGTAACATGGAGCAGAAGAGATCACCCGGAAAGGATAGAACACCCGGGAGTCCTAGCATTGGTGGTTGCACCACAGGTCAATGGTTATGAGCTGAAGAAGGTCCTAATGGACGGTGGAAGTAGCATCAATATCTTGTATTGGGAAACCTTTCTACGCATGGGTCTCAAGGAGTCCCAGCTACAGAAAAGTTCAACAGTCTTTCATGGGATAGTGTCGGGTCACTCAGCATGCCCCGAGGGAAAAATCGCATTGGAGGTAGCTTTTGGAGAATCAAAGGACAATTTCCGGGTTGAATGGCTTACTTTCGAGGTGGTTAAGTTGCGCAGTCCTTACCACGCGCTATTCGGAAGGCCGGCTTATGCTAAGTTCATGGCCAGGCCGTGTTATGTGTATCTACAACTAAAAATCCCGGGTCCCAGGCAGACCATCACCATACATGGGAGCCGGGATATAGCGGCTGAGTGTGATGAAGGAGATGCGGCAATGGCCGAGCAAGCTTGCAGAAAAGAGGAACTCAAGTATTACCGGTCTCAAGTAGACCCGGATGACAGAACAGCGTTGAAAAGACCGAATACTCAGGACGAAAGAGCAAAGTTCAAGGCAGCACAGGACACAAAGATGGTGGATTTTACCGAGGGTGATCCCTCCAAGCAATTTGCTATAGGATCTAACTTGGACAGCGAGCAGGAGAAAGCACTTGTGGAGTTCATTCGTTCAAATCAGGATGTGTTCGCCTGGACGCCTAGCGATATGCCGGGTATCCCCACAGAGTTAGCAGAGCATAGTTTGCACGTCGATCCCAAGTCCAGACCCGTGAAACAGGGCTTGAGAAAGATGAATGAGGAAAGAAGGAAAGCTATAGGGGAAGAAATTGCTCGGCTGCTTACAGCCGGCTTTATTATGGAAGTGTTTCACCCGGACTGGTTAGCAAATCCGGTTCTCGTGATGAAAAACACCAATGAGTGGAGGATGTGCATTGATTACACGAGTCTCAACAAGCATTGCCCAAAGGATCCGTTTGCTTTACCAAGGATAGATCAGATCATAGACACAGTAGCTGGCAGCGACCTATTATGTTTCCTGGACGCTTATTCCGGGTATCATCAAATCAAGCTCAAGAAGGAGGATTGGGAGAAAACATCGTTTATAATCCCTTTCGGGGCCTTTTGTTACAAGACAATGACATTAGGACTGAAGAACGCTGGCGCAACCTATCAACGGTGTATTCAGAAGTGCTTCGAGGACCAAATTGGACGCAACGTACACGCTTATGTAGACGATGTGGTGATCAAGACCAGAAAGGCGGAGACATTTATTGATGATCTAAAGGAAATGTTCAAAAACTTGAGAAGGTACCAGATGAAACTCAACCCGACAAAGTGTGTGTTTGGAGTCCCAGCCGGAAAATTACTCGGCTTTATCGTTTCTGAGAGAGGAATTGAGGCAAATCCGGACAAAATCAAAGCCATCCAGAGTCTGAAAAAGCCGAAAAATTTGAAACATGTTCAGAAGCTCACAGGGTGCGTAGCAGCGCTCAGCCGGTTTATATCCAGACTCGGAGAAAAGGCAAGACCTTTATACCGGCTCTTGAAAAAATCCGATAAATTCGTATGGGAACAAGAGGCGGACGAAGCGTTCGAGGCACTAAAAAGGCAGCCATCTGAGGCACCAGTCCTAGCAGCTCCAGGTCCCAAAGAACCTATGTTACTATACGTGGCAGCAGGGCCCCGGGCGGTTAGCGCAGTGGTTGTTGTCGAGCGAAAGGAAGATGGAAAAGGATACCCGGTCCAGAGGCCGGTTTACTATGTCAGTGAGGTATTATCAGGAGCAAAACAGCGCTATCCACATTGGCAAAAGCTGGTTTTCGGGGTCTTCATGGCCAGCCGGAAATTGAAGCCATATTTTCAGGAACACCCCATAACAGTGGTTAGTTCTATACCAATGTCGGATATCATCAGAAACTCGGATGCAACAGGTAGAATAGCCAAGTGGGCGATCGAGATGGGAGATTATCATATCAACTACGAGCCAAGATCAGCAATCAAATCTCAAGCTCTAGTCGATTTTGTTAACGATTGGACACACACAGGCATGCCCACCATGGCTCCAAACTCCGAGTCCTGGATCATGCACTTTGATGGCTCCAAGCAATACGAGGGGTCGGGAGCCGGAGTGGTACTAACATCACCCAAAGGAGACAAGTTGAGCTACGTGCTGCAGTTTCACTTTGATTGTTCCAACAACGTGGCCGAGTATGAGGCCTTATTGCACGGCCTAAAGGTAGCGAAGGAGATGAATATCAAGAGGATACGGTGGTTTGGAGATTCGGACCTTGTGGTACAGCAGGTCTCAGGAACTTGGGATAGAAAGGACGCAACTATGGCAGCATATCGCAGAGAGGTTGACAGAGTTGCCGGATGTTTTTCCGGGTATGAGGTGGAGCACATAGACAGAAGAAAAAACGAGGCAGCAGATGCACTCGCCAGACTCGGCTCGCGCAGAGAGCCGGTTCCTCCTAACGTTTTCCTGGATGAGCTATGGAGACCATCAGTTAAAACCGAGTCTGGGGAAGAACTGGCAAATCAAGACCCGGATTTGGAGCTCGTGGCCACAGTACGTGCTGTTCCAGAGTGGACAGAACCGTTCCTGGCCTACCTATCACGGGGCGAGTTACCACAGCAGGAAGTATTAGCAAGACAAATTCTGAGGCGAGCAAAAGGATATTCTATCATCAATGGAGAGTTATACAAGAAGTGCAGCAGGAGTCTTTTTGCGCTGTGTAGCACCAGAAGAAGGCCGACAGATCCTCAAGGAAATCCATAAAGGTGATTGTGGGCATCATGCATCCACAAGATCCCTTGTGGCCAAAGCTTATCGACATGGTTTTTTCTGGCTCACGGCCCTAGAAGACGCGGAGCGCTTGGTGGCAAGGTGTGACGGATGTCAAAGGTACGCTCGCCAAACCCATGTGCCGGCTATGGAACTACGGACTATCCCGTTAACTTGGTCGTTTGCTGTTTGGGGTATGGACATGGTTGGCCCCTTTCACATGTCACCTTGCAAAAAGACGCACCTCTTGGTGGCCATTGACAAGTTTACCAAGTGGGTTGAGGTTATGCCAGTTACCAACTGTGAAGCAATTACAGCAGTCAAGTTCCTGAAAAGGATTATCTATCGGTTCGGGTATCCCCATAGCATAATTACCGACAATGGAACCAATATGTCCCTTGGCGAGATGGAGAAATTTTGTGGTAACAATGGAATCCGGCTTGACGTAGCTTCAGTGGCCCATCCACAGGCTAATGAACAAGTGGAGAGGGCAAATCAAGAATTGCTTCGTGGATTAAAGCCACGATTGCGAGTTCCGTGTGTATCAGAGCTGCTGGTGCATGGGTTGAAGAATTACCTGCAGTTTTGGGTATCAACACAACACCAAACAGATCCACTCAGATGACACCGTTTTTATGGTTTATAGTGCAGAGGCGGTGTTGCCGAGTGATCATCCATGACTCGCCTCGAGTCTCGGCTTACGTCGAGGTAGAGAACGAGAAGACCCGGCAGGACGCCGTGGATATGCTAGAAGAAGAAAGGGAACAAGCACTGGAAAGATCAGCCATATATCAGCAGGATCTGCGGAGATATCATAGTCGGCGTGTGAAAACCCGGGTCTTCCAGGAAGGAGACCTGGTTCTGCGCCTGGTACAGTCAAAAGAATGAAAACATAAGTTATCACCGCCATGGGAAGGACCGTTTATCATAAGCCGGAATCTGCACAATGGATCGTATTACTTGATAGATGCAAGGGAAGAGTCAGCTACGGTTAACGACACCGCTCATACCACTTCATCTATGCAAGAGAAAGAAAGACCATGGAACGTAGCTCAGCTACGTCCCTACTATACCAAGTGGAATTACACGATGTAACAGGCAGCAGGTTTCAGACGCACTCTTTTCCTATCCAGGGTACCTAAGGGGACTGGAGGGTTTTTAATGAGGCGGCTTGCTGACCTAACTTTCTCATATCAACAAAGAGATGGTTAAGCGATATATCTCCTTCACACGTTTTATCAAGTCCTATTTTTCTGTTACGTTTCTTCCAGGTAAGTATTATTTATTGTTTCCTTAGAGCATTAGTTTCCTTAGTATGTTGCATATATTTAGGTCTTGGGGGCTGATTGCTTGAATAGCACAGTTACAAACTCAAAGACCCGGCCATGATGCCTATGAGTTATAAGGGCCGATTACTCGCAAACGAGTACGGCTGCAATCTTATAACCGGACAAAGGAGCCAAATTTCTTGACTTTTCTTACTTAAGCTCGATGTGACTCGCACTAAAGTGGCATGATTTGCTCGCTTACGATTACAGTCAGCCATGATGCCCAATGGGACTTTCCTGGCCCTGTTTTCATACAGATGTAACAACATAGTATCCACGCGAAAGCCGGCTTACAGTACAAGAGAGTCAAAAGGGTCATCTAAACCACAAGTTATGCAGAGTACAGGGTTAATAACCGGAAACTCAAAGTCTATCAAGCATAACTTCAACACCTATGTGAAACGGCTCTGGGTTTTGGGCTTAGCAGAAACAACTTGTTTTCTTTGAGAAACCTCACACCCCAGACTCGGAATTTCGGGCCTTGGGGACTGGGGATTTTGAAAAAAAAAAAGAGGCAAGTTATTTAGCTATTAAGCACCAAAAACCCACAAATCCGAGTCTTGGGGACTTGGGGACTTAGAGAAAAGTTCACCCGTCAAAACCCATGTGACCCGGAAACCGAGTCTCACAAAAGGAACCATAAAGTAAATCGGAGTATCAAATTCATCCAAAGGCCGGAAGGGCCAAGAAAGCTATTAAAGCTTCATAATGTATTTACATAATGCGGTGATAGTATCAAAAGTGCACATCTGCACTATCAAAAGAATATCTGCCTTTACAAGGGCATCGAGCGAACAAGGTATTAGGATGGCATCAGATAATAATTTACTCGGCCTCCTGAGTCGGGTCCACATCCTTACCCTTGCCCTCCGGGTCTTGTTCTCGGGTTCGCTTCTTAGAAGAGTTCCCAGCATCATCATCCGGTTTTTCAGCGTCAGGGCGAACAGGTGGATGAACAGCTGGTGTAGAGGTAGTTGGTGCTGATTGCAATTCGGCTTCCCTCTTTGCAGCTTCCTTCCTCTTCCTGGCAGAGTCAGCATTCCACTTTTCTAAAATGTCGAAGGGCACGGGCGTGTCTTCCTTCACAGCCTTGTCCTTAGCATCGTATGGAGACATAAATCTACTCAAGTCCATACTGTCGGCAAGAGCAGTTGCCGAGTGACGTACCTCGGATTGTACAGCTTTGAAATCCTTGGGGGAAAATCTCGAGCCGTCTGCCTTGAACTCTGGAAATCCGGCCACCACCGTTGCCGGCTCAAGCTTAGGAAAATAAGCTTTCACCAGCATAAGTCCCCGGGTCATCCCAACCCGGCATGCTGAGCGTTTCCAGAGATCAATCCATGCAGGGACAGTAGAGCATGCATGGATTAGGGTCTCCATACCCGGATATAGATCAGTCGGCCACTGAATGGCGTCCAGTATCCACTTGGTGCCGGCACAGAACCTCCGGAGGACATTCTTCAATCATTTTACCTTTTCGATATCATCCTCTTCTGAAGGCGCAAGGTTGGAAGCTGCAATATGAGCAACAAAGGTTACATCAAGGTATTCCGGGTATCATGTATCAAGAAAACAAGAAACCAAGGCACGAACCAGTAAGTAGCGAAGTCTCACCAATGAGGACACGATAAGTGTCGGCCACTTGGGCCAATAGCTTCTTCAGCGCAGCTTGAGCAGTGGCGTATTTGTCTTTGTATTTCGTGACATCTTTCTCCAAGGCTGCCACCTCAGACTCAAGTGCTTCCCTTAGCTTTATCTCGGTGTCCAGGAGCTGCTTGGTCTTGGCCAAAATCTCCTCGGACCGAGACGCCTGCGCCTAAAAGAATGGAGGGTTAAACATTAGCCGAATATCACAATCAGCCGAGTATTGAAAGGAGTACCGAGTGTAACTTTGACAAGTTAGACTCGGAACTTGGGGACTATGTGGACACTAAGAGATATCAACTAGCGTACCTGATGCTCCGCGGCCATACGCTCCAACATGCTGCTCTCTGAGTCCTTCATGGCGAGGAGGGCGCTCATCATTTGGTCGAAGGAATGGTTGCCCGAGTTAGAAGACCCGGGGTCTTGATAACTCGGAGTGGAGGTTTTCTCCTTGGCAGGGGAAGGTACCCCATTCGTCCGGATGTCGGGGCTCGGTACGCCTCCTCCCGTGCCCAAGACGGCGGCTTCTTCCTCCTCGCGTGCATGTGAGGCTATCGGGTACTCGGCTTCCTGATCAGCCGGGTGTGTCGGTGACACTTGTTGTTCTTCGTCGCCAGCTGCAGCCGCCATATCATCAATCGGGTTCTCCTTACCCGGGTCATCGGTCTCCATATTTTCTTGGTCACTGATTGTGACCGTGGCTCTGTCGACAGTATAAAATAGCGGTTAGCATGTAGACTGGAGTAAATTATGGCAAAGTGATGGAACATCAGGAGAAGAACCTTACCCGGGATTCACCGCGAAGTCCGAGGGAAACGTGCTGCTGGACCCGGATGAAGCTGAAAAATATCAACAAAGTAAGACATGGAACTGCTCTGTTGAGGGGTGATCTGTAAAAACTTTGATATTCAAGAAAGGATCAGATGAATACCAGCGCGTCGAGTTGGAGATGACGGAATACCCGGGTTAAGAGCGCCTTCACCCGGAAAATTCCGAGTCATTCTACGCTTGGTCAGGGGTGGATCCTTCAGATACGGCCAGTTGGATAACTCTCGGTTTAGCTTGTGCATGTTATCAAAGGAGAATGGTTTAGAAGTAAGGAAGCGGTATGGAACCTTGAAGACGACCCCTCGAGGTTTCCTATTTGCTCCGACCTTGATCGTCGGCTCGACTTCATCTTCGTCACTTGCTGTTTCCACCCTGCCTTCCGGTTCTTCTTCTTCTTCGCCCTTGTCCTATGGTTCTGAAAGTTATCAAAGTATACAATCGGAAAAATACAGAATGAACAACAACGAGCTCGCTGGAATTAAGAGAGACTCGGGATGTACCTTCTTCCGAGTTAATTGCGTCCTCTTCTTACTCTGGACTTTCGGAGTTAGGGGGAGTCTCGATTTTCCAAAAGACATTATCAGCCTGAGGAAAAGGCATGGAGATGAGAGTTAGCAACTGTATCAAAAGGAAAAGCATGGAAGTAAAGGTATGAGAGCCGGATCTTTACCTCAGGTGTTGGGTTCTCGCGTGTAAAGGGTTCTAACCCGGCTATATTCCGGATTACCTCCAACTTCTCCGTCAAGAATCCCTTGATGGTCTTGTTGGTGTCACCGGCCGCGTAATCTTTAGATGAGTACCGGAGGGAATCTGTGGTGTGCCCCGAGTACTCGCACATTAATTTGGTGCGGATAGAGTTGGGTTGTATCCGAAAGTTCACCCAAGTTTTGACTAGGTTGAGCCCGAGGAGACCTTGGGCGGAAAGGGCGGCTATTTTTGAAAGGAGCGGTTGGATGGCCTCCCTGTCCGGCTCAGGGGCAAAAGCGTTGAAAGATTCGGAGATATCGAGGAGGCCCTCCGAGTAACCCGGCAATTTCTTCTCGCCGGGTGGGGAGGTGTCCCGGCAGTAAAAGAAAGAAAGTTGTCAGTGTTTAACATGAGAATTCAGGTTAAGAGTTGGCATTGGGGAATTCTTGCTGCGTTGGATGGAAACCCCACCGCAAGCAAGAAGCGCCCCGTCACCGCTTTCGCGGCACGGTTTGCATTGGAAAAGTTCGACAAAAAGAGTCAAATTTGGCGGAGTGCACAAATATGACTCGGAAAGAACGATAAAATGGGTTATATTCAACATAGAGTTAGGCCCTATGTCGAATACCCGGAGGCCGTAGTGGCTCAAGACCTCACGGAAGAAAGGGTGACCCGGTGGGCGAAACCCCCGGGTCACATGTTCGACGAAGCAAATTACCTCGTCATCAGCAGGCGTGGGCCGGGTCTCATCACCCGGCACCCTCCAGTGGATGTCCTTCTGAGGGGGGAGGATCCCTAACTCGGCCAGCTCTTCTAGCTTGGCCTTTGTGACCGTGGATCGCGCCCAGTTGGCAGATATGGATTGGGTTGATCTTACCTTTGCCGACTGTTTCCCTTGCTTCTTAGGAGCCATGGGATCAACCTGCAAAGCACAAGACAAAAAGGTACAAGACATAAGACTCGGAAATCATGAATTGTCCGAGTATAGACAAGCGGTATCAGTCAGACAAAGAAATTAAGAATCATCCGGGTATCATTGAACACAGCAAAAGTATGAATTATCCGAGTATCGAGTATCAGTATAGAAACTACGGGGCGCTTACGTATTGGAAAGTGTTTGAGAAAGAAGGATGATTGCCCATGTGTCTACTGCAAGCAAGAGAACCGGAAGAAGTAGATTTCCCGGGTGTCAATGACAGTTGTGGAAAATTTGGGCGAAATGGATCTAGATTGAAAAATTTGCGGATGATTTTGTGGAGGAATTGGTGATTAATGGCGATAGGGGGGGTGATATATGACCGTCTACCAAGCTATTGGATGAACTAGCATGGAATTGTGCGGCCTAATCCGGCGCGGCGAGAGAAATGGTCCGCAGTTGACCTAGATCTAGTTTAGATTGAATCGAGAAATTGCGAAGCCAAATTAATGAAAACGAGGAGCTTACCGGAGGAGATTGGAGTAGTGCGCGGAGGCGGCAAATGGCGCAATCCGAATGCCCCTTTGTGACTGCCGGCAAGCTGCTCGCGGACGCGGCGGCGGAGGTCGGTGGCGCGGGACGAGCTGTGGCGGAACGTAGCCGGCGGCAGATTGGTTCTGGTGACGCGCGCGAGGTCGCCGTGGCGGTGCTCTATAAGCTCGAGCGCGAAAGTGAAGGAAAGGAAGAAGAAGGAGAAGTGGACCGTTGGAATTAGGTCATCCCCAAGGTACCTATTTATAGGGTGCGGGTGGATAAACCTATGCCAACGGTTGAGAGCCGGGAATTTCGGGTAAAGGATATCCTCCCAGATTTTCCTGGATGTGCATTAAGTGCTAGACGGGATATTCGGAACAGATATGAGGCAGATCTTTCCCGTGATACTTGGATCGGTTAGATAAGTGAAGTAAGCCGGATCTTTGGCATCATTATCAGGACATTGACCCGGGGAAGTAAGCGATAGACTTGGAGAAAGCCGGGTTACTATATGGCCACCATGGAGTTAGGCCTAGCTGTTTATCAAAGCAATCTAACCCGGCCTCTATGAACTTGAATGTTGATATTTTTGCAGGGAATAGCGTGCGCTTCAAGGAGAATCCCGTGAAGCCCAAGCTATTCTGGGGACTACTGATGGAGGGATGATAACCCGGTAGGCCAACGCCAAGGTGTAACTCGGCCCAAAGGACGCTGCGCGAGACCCGGCTAAGGATAAAGGCGCTTCTAGAAGGCCCAGGATCGTAGGTCTGGTAACCCGGACTGTGGGTTCCGATAAGGAAGTTTAGGGTTTTGTAGGCAGTGTCCGGGTAGGATTCAGAGTACGCCTTGGAGAGCAGGCCAGGAGGTCCGGATGCTTTATAAGCCGGTCCCTAGGTTAGGTTTAGGGGGATCCAAGAGTTAGAGCAATATCGCTATGTATCGAGTATCCAGTGTAATACGAGAGTTGAGTTAATATATCTAGATCGGAGACCCGGCGACTTGATTGCCGGCTACCAGATCGCATATCATCATGTTTTACCTTGAGCTAAACCCTCTCCCAAACACCAGAGTCGTCTTGCCCCAAGATAAGTTACCCCCGGTAACGTCTGCCGTGATTATCCCACGACACAGCCATCCCATTGCATCCGAGACGGATGCGAGGGAAAGGGCGGGGCCGGATATGGGTGGTCCTTCTCGTATACCTGAGGAGGAGCCCATTCCCACGTTTAACAGAGAATTCAAGGTAAAGGAGGAACCCTTCGACGAACTCGGATATATTCGTCTAGGGGCTAAGAAGTTCTTCGCTCATGCTCCTCTGATCCGTCCTTGGCCGCAAGGCGGACTAATTGTAAGGAATAACTTCGTATTTTCACCCTGGCAGGTCATCCAGGACGGCCTTCACCATGTTGGGATTCTTTTTCCAGAGTATGCAAAAGAATTCAACGAAAACTTGTCATATTTGCAACAAATGAGCCAGGTAATACCTCTAGCCCCCAAGCAAAAAGTCAAATGCATGCTTTTGCCTTAATGCTTTTGCCTTAATTTTTTGTCTCTTTTCCGTGTTTCAGCAAGCCACTGAAAACATAAACCTGGAAGTTTTCAACAAACTTACCATCAAGAACAAGGAGGTGAAATCCCTTCTTTCCATTCTTGAGGGTAAGGAGGCAGAACTGGTATCCGTTTAGCATCAGCTGAAGGAAACAGCAGATAAGAAATTTCTCTGCTTCCAGTTTTATTGATTTTTTTCTAAGTATTTTTCCGAGTTTTTACTCGTCTTTTTTACCTGCTTTTCAGCTTCTTTGGCGAAAGCCAAACAAGTTGCTGAAGATGCCGGCAATGCCGAGAACCTGCGTCGGGAAAACCTGGATCTTCATAAACTGAATATGAAGTTATAGCAGGACCTGGAGGCCATCCAATTGGCCATTGGCATTGCTGAGTCCAACGCCTCCAGCCAAGCAGGCAAGGACAAGGACACCATCCAAGACTTGGAGAATGCCTTGAACCAGCGCTTGGAGGAAGGCGCCGAGATGGAAAAAATTCTCGGTAAGTACTTTACCTTTTACCGGATTTTTCATGTTTACATCTTTCTCTATTTTTGCTAACACTTTTTGTGTTTTACTGAAACATGAGATAGCCCCCAGCTTACTCGGATTGAGAAAATCCGAGCTTTTGGGAAGGTGTTCACCGCAATCAAGATTGCGGGGATGCTGCTGGTCAGCAAATGCCTTCCCGCCAGGACTGGGGAGTTCTCGGAAGTTGAAAAACTTTCGGAAGCTATGGTGGAGGTGGCGGAGTCCAGGGAGTCCATCCTGCGCTCCGCGGCACGTGGTGGTGCACGCATGGCTCTAGGTCTCATGCGCATGCACTACCCTGATGCCAAATCTTGGCGTGTGGCGTCCGCCATCCCGCAAGGATACACGGAGGCGCAGCGGGCCAGCATCTTTGAAGCCATCAAAGGTCACACCACCAAGATCGCCACCATGGTCAACATCTCCACCTTCTACCCAGAGGAAACCATTCCAGATATTCCCGAGGAATCCAGCAGTGAAGATGACTCGGATGCCTTATCCTGGGTAGAAGATAGGAAATAGGACCATTACTGATCTTACAATGTAAACTTATTGTAATGCTTTCTATTCCTTTGTATAAACAAGTACCCCGCTTTTGCAGCAATATTTATTAAGTCCTTTGCAAGTTTTCCGGGTTTTTATTCCTTTATCTTCTAAGCTCTCTGGTTTGTATGCTTTAACTGTCCTTAGTGTTTGAAATGGCTCGATAGTATTTTAATCTTCATGCCAAGTGACTGGGTATAACCAATCAGTCGAAACTCGGAAACATGAATCATACTAAAGGGATTTTACTTACTAGCTCCAGCGGCCCAGCATAAAAACAATCAGATAATACTTAGAGAATAGCAAGGAATTTTTTGAATGAAACTCAGGCACGCAGGCACAGTCTGGGTTTCCTTAAGCCATTCTAGGCTGAAAATCATTCAGTTTTTTAACACCGAGCACGCAGGCACAATTCGGGTTAACATTGAGTATTTTGAAAGATCATTGGGAAATAGATAAGACGGAATTATGTTTTAAACTATAATAAACATGTCTTTTGGTCTCCCCTAGTTCGTCATCTATCTTTCTCTTTCTTTTGCGATTCGTCCTTTCGGGATCATCTTCCGTGTCTCGAATATCTACAAGATAGTATGATCCATTTTTCATAGCTTTGCTGATGACGAATGGTCCTTCCCAGACTGGAGCCAATTTTTTCTTTCTTTTTTATACCAATCTTAGCACTAGGTCACCTTCTTTAAAAGAACGATGCCTGATTTTCCGACTATGGTAACGCCGTAAACCTTGCTGATAAATGGCAGATCTTTGAAGCACAAGTTCTCGTTCTTCCTCTAAGAGATCGACGGCATCCTGTCGTGCGCTTTCGGCATCCGAGTCATCGAAAGCTTGCACTATTGGGCTATCATGGATCATGTCCGTTGGAAGGACTGCTTCCGCGCCGTAAACTAGGAAAAACGGGGTTTGCCCTGTTGACCTGTTTGGTTTCATTCGAATACTCCAAAGCAAAGAGGGTAACTCTTCCACCCATGCTCCAGCTGCTCTATGAAGAGGAGATTCGAGTCTTGGGCGTATTCCTTGCAGGATTGAACTGTTCATTCTTTCAACCTGTCCATTGGATTGTGGGTGTGCCACCGATGCAAGATCTAGGCGTATTCCCGTTTGTCGCAATATTTTGCCAACTCTCCAATAGAGAAATTTGTCCCATTGTCGGTTATTATGCTGTGTGGAACTCCGTATCTCATGACTACGTCAATGATGAAATTTCTGGCTGTTACACCGTCAAGCTTTTTGATGGGTTTTGCCTCCACCCACTTGGTATACTTATCCATTGCAACCAGTAGATGTGTAAGTCCGCCTCTTGCAATTTTGAATGGTCCCATCATATATAGCCCCCAGACAGCAAATGGTCATGTAATAGGGATAGTTTTGAGTGCTTGGGCCGGCATATTCGTCTGCTTGTCGTAATACTGACATCTGGCACATGTGTTGGCTATGTGTTCGGCATCTGTCTTGGCTGTTAGCCAGAAAAACCCTACACGGAATGCTTTTTTAACTATGCTTTTTGATTGAGCATGATGTCTGCAATCTCCAGCATGGATTTCTTGCAGAATTTCTCGGCCTTCTTCTGGCGAAATACATCGCAGAAAAATTCTGGTAGTGATGTGTTTATACAGGCAACCATTGATTATCGTGTATCCTTTGCATCGACGTTTTATTTGTCTTTGCAAGACCTCGTCTGCTCCATCCAGATACTTTTGATCTACTAAGAAGTTTAGATATGGAATTGTCCAATCCGGTTTAACGAGCAAAACTTCGATTGACTCGGAAACTAGAGGATAGTCGACATCTCCACCCTGTATGGATGGTTCGTACAAATGCTGGACAAACACACCTGGTGGTAGGGTTTTCACTCTTTCCGAGCCAATGCGAGCTAATGCGTCCGCGTTCCAATTTTCTTCCCTCTTGACATGAAGTACTTCAAATCTCAGGAAGCAAATTGCAAACTCGTCCACCGTTCTCCGATATTCGGCCATGATGGGGCTTTTAGTGTCCCAAGTTTGGTTAAGCTGATGTTGTACCAAATCTGAGTCACCATAGCATAAGATGCGTTTGACACCTATTTCTTTTGCAATATGCAAGCCATGAAGCAAAGCTTCGTATTCTGCCACATTATTGCTGGCGTTAAAGTGTATTTGTAATACATACTCCATTGTATCTCCCTTGGGGGATTTTAGTACTACACCAGCTCCAGCGCCTTCCTTCATCTTGGATCCATCAAAATGCATGACCCAATATTCCGACTCCGGCATTGGTGTGTTTTCCATTGCTTCTGTCCAATCAGCGACGAAATCTGCCAACACCTGGGATTTTATCGCCGTCCGGGGTTGGTACTTAATATCGAACGCAGCTAACTCGATGCCCCATTTGGCTACTCGGCCTGTTGCGTCCGCATTGTTGATTATATCCCCTAGTGGTGCTTTGCATACCACTGTTATGTAATGTCCTTGGAAGTAATGGCGGAGTTTTCGAGATGCGAAAAATACGCCATATGCCAGTTTTTTATAGTGAGTATCTTTGCTTGGACTCGGAAAAAACTTCACTTACGTAATACACCGGATGTTGATCTGGTATGGTTTGCTCGTCTTTCCGCCTTTCCACAACTATCACCGCACTAATAACCCTGTTTATTGTTGTGAGGTACAGTAACATAGGTTCTTCGTCTTTTGGCGATGCCAAGATCGGAGTTTGCATCAAGGTTTCTTTTAACTGGGTTAGCGCTTTGTCCGCCTCTTATGTCCATTCAAATTTGTCAGATTTCTTCAACAATTTGTATAATGGCAAAGCTTTGTCTCCTAGCCGGCTTATAAACCTGCTAACGGCAGCTGCAGAACCCGTCAATCTTTGTACATCTTTTAAGCATGTAGGCCTTGAGATGTTTAGGATTGCTTTGATCTTTTCCGGGTTTACCTCTATTCCTATGTGAGAAACGATGAAACCCAGAAGTTTTCCTGAGGGAACCCTGAATACGCACTTTAATGGATTTAACTTCATTTTATAAGTGCGCAAATTTTCAAAGGTTTCTCGCAAATCTTCAAGGAGCGTGTCTTTTTCCTTGGAAACGACGGCAATATCGTCCACATAAACGTGAACATTTTTGCCAATCTGACTATGCAAACATCGTTGTATGCAACGCTGGTAAGTTGCACTTGCGTTCTTCAGGCCAAAAGGCATGGTTATGTAGTAGTATGTTCCATATGGAGTTATGAAGGAGGTTTTAATTTGGTCTTCTTCCTTCATGCGTATTTCATGATACCCGGAATAAGCGTCCAAAAAGCATAAAAGCTCAGAGCCTGCAGTGGCATCTATTATTTGATCGATTCGCGGTAACGCAAACCTATCTTTTGGATACAATTTGTTCAAGCCGGTGTAATCTATACACATCCTAAGAGAAGTACTATCTTTCTTCAGGACTAATACTGGATTTGCAGACCATTCAGTATGTATAACTTCCCGGATAAAATCAGCTGCTAATAGCCGTATAATTTCCTTGCCAATAGCCTTCTGGCTTGTTCCGTCAAATTGACGGAGACCTTGCTTGACGGGTTTAGATCCTGGAATTACCTTGAGTTGGTGCTCAGCAAGTTCCCTGGGTACGCCTGGCATGTCCGCTGGACACCATGCAAAAATATCCCAGTTCTCACGTAGGAACTTGATGAGCTCGCTTTCCTATTTGTCGGTCATGCTGGTTCCCACTATGACAAATTTTGTCAGATCTTTAGGATCTAGGATAACCTGTCTTGTATTCTCGGAAGATTTGAAGCTGTCTGCCGGCTTCCGGCTTTCTTTTCCTGCCGGCATTTCTGTCGATGATACTTCTTTTGCCAGCTCCTTTAATTCCTCCTTTGCTATCACTTTTTCTGCGCAAAGGGCGTTTTCTTCTTCCGGTTCGTTTGATAATTTGAAGTCTCCATTTATGGGGATTACTCCTCCTTTTGGCCCTGGCATCTTCAGTTTGTTATAGATATAACATGATCTTGCCATGAATTTGGCGAAAGCTGGGCGTCCGAGTATTGCGTGATACACTCTTTCAAACGGCACAACCTCGAAGGATATTTTTTCCTGCCAGGAATGTTCTTTCTCTCCGAAAGTTACTTCTAGGGAAATTTCTCCTAGGGATCGTGCTTGCGTGCCAGGGACAATGCCGTGAAAGCGTATGTTACTATGATTGAGCTGGGTCTCGGAGATTCGCAGATGCTTCAATGTATCCGGGTACATTATGTTAATGTTGGATCCTCCATCCATCATCACTCTTTTTAGCCTATTGTTTTGAACGATAGGGCTTACAACTAGAGCTTGTATGCCGAGTTCTAGGATATTTCCGGGATGATCAGACTGTTCCCAGGTAATTGGTGTATTAGAGTACTTCAAGAATTTCGGGGTTGGTGGGACAACCGTGTTTATTTCTCGAAGTGTTCTCTTTGCCACCTTTGCTGATGGAGTTGCTAGGAAAGTTAGGTTGCATTCTCCTTCAACTCTCGGAAACTTAGGCTCGCCTTTTTGCTGTTGTTCCTGGATTTTTTCGTCAGTGTCCGATTCACTGTCTTCTTTTTCAGCTTCTGCCTTTTGCTTGGAGAATTTTCTCTTGGAATTTTTTCCCTTGCTTCCGGATCCTCCAGTGCCTTTCATATGCTTTTTGAGCCGGCATTTTGCGTTCGTATGGGTGGGTTTCCCAAATTGCGAATGGTGGACACAGTTTTCTGACTTTATTCTTTCCCACTCTTCTTTTGTGTAGTTGATCGGTTCTGTGCTTCGTCCTTTCCATTTGCTCCCATTTTCTCTTCCAAAGGCTATGTTAACTTCTTTGGGTTTTTGCTGTATTTCTGGAGTTGCTTTTTTCTTAGGACGAGGGGTATTTTTGGCTTCAATCAAAGTGTTGATATTGCCACCTCTCACTCTGATGTCATCTTCGTCCGTTGCGTGCTCGTTTGCGGTTGTAAGCACAGATCCTAGATTTTTGTGCTTTTTGGAACCGATCATGAACGGTACGAGTCCGGGTTTTAAGCCATTAACAAAAGCATGCATTGCTTGTACGTCAGTTACTCCAGAACAATTGTTTTTCATTGCAGTACACCTTGAGATAAAGTCCACGTACGGTTCATCTTCAAACTGGGTGCAGCGGTTTAACTAGTTGATGCTGTTGGGGCGTTTGTACGTTCCCCGGAAATGCTGAGTAAATACTCTAGCCATATCATCCCAGCTATCGACAGTTCTTGACGGAAGCCCTTTGATCCAATCTCCGGCTCCGTCCAGTAACATTAGGGGGATGAATTTTACTGCCTCTAGGTCTATCCTATTGTTAATATGGACGGCTGTGTAATAGTCTGAGAGCCAGGTATCCGGGTTTGTACTGCCGGTGTATTTTTGATATGTTGGACCAACTTTGGCGAAGCCAGAATGCAGAGTTATTCTTCGGATCCTGTCAGTGAAACACTTAGGTCCGAAGTATAGATCATCTCTTTCCGCTCTGTCAATGTGTGCGGAGTATCTCCCGGCTGAATGGATAGAAGGGGATCTGCTCCTTTCTTTTCCATTGTTGCGCGAATGCGCTCTTCCGGGGTTATCTCTATTTCCTCCGTTATCGCGCCCTTTGGGATAAGGTGGAGTTCTACTCCTATGTCTTTCCTTATTCCTGGGGGGTGTACGGGATCTCTCACGTCTGTGAGGAATATCGTATCTTCCGGCTTTTTCAGCAGGGCGTCTCGGAGGCGGCATTGCTTTGCCGTCCTTTTGGTTTTGTTCTTCCCGATCCCGGGGATTGATTTCACCTTTCAGCAGATGGGATCCGGTTCTGGACGCTGCATCCTTGTTATCGGGCTTTTTCTTGTCCTTTCTCGGATCTTCTTTCTTCTCTTTCGAATTACTTGAATCTCCAGATTCTTCAGGTCCAGGTGCTCCAGCGGCACAAGTGGTTGTTTTGCATAGGGCTGAGTTTTCATGCAACTTCCCTGATCTTGCTTGGCCTCATTGTTGCTGTTGCAATGCCTTTCCTAAGAAAGCATATACCCCTTGAAGTTTTTCGCCATTGGAGTACAGATCATTGTTGAGGATGGCGAACGCAGCCTCCGCGTTTTCTGCTGCGGTTTTGTATATAGGTTCGCCCCTGGCATCTGTGTCGTTTACTTGCTTTTGCCAGGCCGGGTTTTGAAACCGTTCTTTTGGCGGCAGTACTTCCGGTCTTGCGATTCCGGGTAACCGTGTAGGTTTAATGCCAGATCTATTCCTTCTCTCGTACTCCTCGATTTCTTCCTGCTTTAACTTAATGTCAGCTTGAGTTTTTTGGAGATGTTCCCGGGTTCGGAATAGATATTGGTGTTGCCTTTGGAGAGCTTGTCTCTTGGCTTCTAGCACTTCAGGGGGTTCGTGGGTTCCCACTGGTGTTTGAAGTAGATCATGTTCTTCTTGTTCTGACATTGGCGGAACAGAGATTTCCTTCGTTTTCTTCTCCGCGGGCTTAACTCCACTTCCTCCTCCTGCTTCCAGGTTTTAGTTGGCTGGATCAACCATTTTTTTCTTCCGGAGCTTGTATTGGAGTTTCTTGGAAGCTTTGTGTTTTTTCTTGGAAGAGGTTTTTTTTTACCAGGTTCTTCCTCTGTCAATTCCTTGGCATCCGGGTATGTTGGACTGGCTTCTGCATCCTCTCTTTCCTCTGGCGGAGGTGTTCTAGGGCTTTCTTGACTTTCGGCATCCGTGTTGTCAGCCGGTTTTGCCATCAGTACTTCGTGAATCCCTCTTGAAAGGATTTGACCTTTCTTTCGAAAGCGTCTACATCTTCGTCTTCGGAATCGAACAGGTCCGATCCGGGTTCCGACTCTAATCTCGCCTCGATGGCGGCTAGCACAGAGTCAGCTTCCGAGTTCGTCGTCAGATTGACGGGTGTCGGATCTTCCACCTCTATTGTGGGATTGTTGTTTTCTACCTCTTCCACGGGATTGTTTTCATCCGTGTTTTCGGCGATCTCGGATTGCACCATACCGATAAAGTGCGATTTCAGCTGAGTATCGGTGATCTGAGCAAAATCCGGCGTCATAGTCTTCTTCGACTGGGTATAGGGCGGGTGGGATAAATTTGCTTCCACCACAGAATCCTAATGCCTCTGCAGTTAATCTGATAAAGATGTTTGCAGATCCAATCGGTAAAACGCAGACACTTACCAGATGATTCCGTGCTGGCATGTACGATCCGTTGTTGAGGAAGCGCCAATTCCAGACTTCCGACAGTTATGGTACTGCCAATTCCGCCGAGTATCCCCGATCGAAACATAACGCCTGACGTCCCTGGCCCCACGGTGGGCGCCAACTGTCGAGACATCATAGTAGAATTCATAGACGGGGGTGCCATGAGACTACTGATAGAGATTGCGGGGGGACGTGGTTGTATGACAAACAATGACACCAGGGTTTTACCCAGGTTCGGTACGTCGCAACTAGGCGGCGTTCCTACTCCTGCAATCTCACTAAATCAGGGCTGAAGCCTGAAGTATACAAAGTATAATGTGAGTTAGGTTTTAACTACTCGACAAGGATCAACCTCTCGGCGAGTTAGCTTCTAGCTTATTGTCTATCTCTTTCTTATCTCCCGTCCGGCTTTATATAATAGCTTGGTTAGGGCTTACAGAAAAGGAAACCTAGAAGACTACGGTAAGTCCTAACTTGGAAGGCAAGAACCCGCCTTCTACTCCAAGCCGTACCACGTGGGCCGTGATCCGGTTTCTTCTAGAATCCGACTTCTGTGCGTCAGCTTACTGGGCCGCCTAATGAACCGTAGCCCATTACCATGCAGGCCACCCTGGTAATCCGACACTTTAGGACACTATCTGATATACCCTTAATTGGTATATATCCGACAATCCTACTCGAGTGTGGTGGAAGGAAGAGGGGTCGAAGTCGAGACGACGTGAACCTGTGATACGTTGCAAACGTATCTATAATTTTTTATGCTCCATGCTTGTTTTCTGCCCAATACCTTATGTTTTCTACGTGTTTTCATATTTTTTCCTTCGTTTTCGGATGTTTTCATTGACTAACCTATTAACGAGATGCCCGAAGCCATTTGTTTTCTGCTATTTTTCTATTTCAGAAAAGTTTTTAAAGAAATATTCTCGGAAAGGATGAAAATCCACCGAGATTGTTTTTTACCCGAGATGAAGACGGAGATCGAAGAAGGGCCGGAGAGGGCCCATGAGGGTGCCAGGCGCGGCCCCACCCTAGGAGGCGCCAGGTGAGCCCCTGGAGAGCCTGGCCACCGCCTCTCGTTGCCTCTTCGCCTATAAATTGCCTTTAACCCTAAAAACTGCGGGGGATGTTTCACCTTGAAAGTCCAATATAGGGGTTCTACAGCCCTGTTTTGGCACCCTGCCAGAGGGGGAATCATCATCGAAGGCCTCTACATCGCCATGACCGCCTCCGGACAGATGCGTGAGTAGTTCATCTCGGGACTACGGGTCCCTAGCAGTAGCTAGATGGTTGTTCTCTCCCTCACGCCTCCATGTTTAGAGTCTCGTGATCTGCCTCACATGATCGAGACCACTGTTATGTAATTGTGCATGTTGTGTCTGCTGGGATCCGATGAACCATGAGATTATGATTATTTTATTCATGTCAATCTGATATGCTTCACTTATGTTTGTAGAGAGTTCATGTCAATCTATCCAAGCAACCGGAATATTCGGTTCAAACTTGAACCGGAATTTCCGGTCCCATTTTTGCATTCCAAACGACTAGTTTTTGAGGGGACCTATTTAAGGGGTCTTCTTCCCCATTGGTCCCCAAGTTTCCCAAGCACATCTCTCTCTCGCTCTCGCTCTACCACCATTGTTGACCTTGAAAAGCTTGCTCTCTCTCTCAATCCCTCTCTTGATTCTTGCATATCTTTGAGGAAAAAGTGAGCGGAGATCTAGATCTACTTTTCCACCAATCCATCTTTCTTCTTAGTGAGGGAAACCTAGTAAATCTTGATTTTGGAGTTCTTGGTGTTTCTCCTCCTTTGTTCTTTCTCTCTTATTCCTCCATAAGCATTTGTTGCTTTGTTGGAATTTGATTGAGCACTTGTGCTCTTGCTATTTGCATTGGTTGCATCGGTTTGCTCTCTCCATGAGGATCCATTTAAGTGAAAGTTTATGGACTTTTTACTCTTGGATTTTGGACCCTAGACGACTTGTGGTGTTTTGGGAGCCTCCAATTGAGTTGTGGATGTGTTCCCCAAGATTGTGGTGACATCGAAAGCCTCCAATTAAGTTGTGGATGTGTGCCTCGAGATTAAAGGTTGCCAATAATGGAAGGTGAATTAGGACTTTATGATGAGGTTCATCAGAGAAATAGGGTGAGGCCTTTGTGGCGTTGAGTAGGCCTCTTGTGGCGAGCTAACACCCCTCCAACGAGACGTACCCCTCTCAAAAGAAGGAACTCGGGAAAACATCATTGTCTCTTTATGCCTCGGTTATTTCTAGACCCAAGCTATTTACTTATGCAATTTACATTGTGACTCGTGCTTGAAGTCATATATCTTGCTATCACCTTGTTACTTGTCTTGCTTGGCAAGTTGTTGGTGCACATAGGCGAGCCTAGAATATTTAGATTGTGTGCTTGTTAATTTAAACACCTAGTTTATTTCCGCATTTAGCAAACCTTAATAGGAAAAGTTTTAATCGCCTATTCACGCCCCCTCTAGGCGACATCGTTGTCCGTTCAAGAGTTTGTGCCTGAGTGTGCTCCCCCGTGCACGAAGTACTCGTTGACGAACGGCGCATCTTTGTTGGAGGGGTTGTTGCTGCTCCAATCCAAGCTTGTCTCTTTATCGAAGACCACTTACCTGGACATGTGGACACAATTGCCCACTGGATCATAGAGTCGATAGGCTTTTGACCCAGGCTCATACCCGAGGAGGACCATCTTGATGCTGCGGCCATCTAGCTTCTTCAACACTGGGCGCGTGACCTTGACATGAGCCACATAGACAAACACGCGCAAGTGCTCCATGCCAGGCTTGCTCCTGTGTCATGCCTCAAAGGGGGTCATCCTGTCCACACTCGGGTGAACGAGCGGTTTAGGACATAGACTGCGGTCATCACAGCCTTGCCCCAGAACTTGTTTGGGATGTTCTTTGCCTTGAGCATTCTTCGTGCCATGCCCACCACTGTCTGATTGCGGCGCTCGACGATGTCGTTTTGCTGCAAAGAGTAAGGTGTCGTGAGGTGTCGCTGTACCCCTTGCTCACTGAAGAACTTGACGAGGGAGGCGGAGATGAATTCCCTTCCCCAATCCGCGCGGAAGGTGCGTAGAGGATGCGCCACCTCCAGCTCAGCGGCCGCCTTGAAGAACCTGATCGCCTCGGCCGCACCATCCTTGGTGGACAAAGGTACTTCCCACATGTAACAACTATGGTCATCGAGAAGCAACATGAAGTACCGCTTCCCTCCAAGCGTTTGTGGTGATATGGGGCCGCAGAGATCTGCGTGAACGAGCTCGCGGGAGTCGGTGGCGCGGTACAAGACCTTTTGAGGGAATGACACCCATCGCTGCTTGCCAGCAAGGCAGGCGTCGCAGAGGTACTCGGCGTGCTCCACTGCCGGGAGCCCGCGCACCATATCTCCCCGCGCCATCCGCCCGAGAGCCTCGAAGTGCAGGTGTGCAAAACGTGCATGCCACCGCCACACGTTGTTGTCGTTTTGAGCTGCTAAACACACAGGAGAGGAGATCTCCAATTTGACAACATACATGCGTCGGGCATTTCGCCGTAACTGGACAAGCTCCTTTCCTCGCCGATCGTACATGTCGGGCCCCTGGATACCAGAGTGTAACACCAGGGTGATTTTCCCCTAATAGAATTTGTTGTTTGTTTTTATTTTTGTTCATCTCATAACATAATGCATCATCTTGCAATTAAAACTTTCAAACTATTTGAATTCATCAACTCCTTTTTTCTAAAAAAAAATGTTTGATAGATAAATCTGTTTTTATTTATTTATTAGTGCTGAAAAAATTTCTATAAAATAATAAAACAAAAAAAAGTTTTCAAAGAGGGAGAGGAGCACTGGCCGAACTAGGCCAGGTCCAGCTCAGCTAGGCCAACCCAGCCCGTTTCCCACCAAAACCATAAAACCCACCAAACCTTCCCTGGACCTTTTTCCTTCCACACCCCGCCGTCTTCTCCTTTTGCAACCGGGTCCCTCCTCTCACTCTCTCACACAGCCACAGGCAACGCGCACACGCATCGCACGGTAGGCCACCTCCCATCAATCCCCCCATCTACCTCCTCCTACAAAAAGAGCGCCGCCACCTCCCCATTGTCCCCGCCACCAGCTCGTCGAGCTCCGTCCTGATGCGTGGAAGCGCGCCTCCCTGGCCTTACTCCACCCGACGCTGCCGCACGCCTCCTCCTTGGATCCCCTCCGCCTCTCCCTTGCTCTCCCACCCCGCTCCAAGCCACGCACGTCCACCTCCTCTCCGCCTCTGTTCTCGTGCCGGTAGGCGCCTCTGCGAGCACGGTCATCGGCCACCAGATCCTCGCCGTGTTTTCCCTCCCCTCCTCTCGTAGTACACCTCCGCCATGTACATTGGATGCATTGGCCTCCCCTTCCCCTCCTCTTCGTCGACCACGAACACATCTGGACGCCTTGATGTCCACATCGGCGTCCCCTACACGCACCGACGCGATGGGCACTCGACTCCGACCATGGATGGCCGCCTGACCTCGTGTCTCCTCTGGCGCTACCCTCTACCTTTCCCTGGGGCTCCGCCATCAGCCCTCTACTTCGACAATCTTCCCGACCCGGCACCGCGTGTTCCAGCATTGTCTTCTCCTCTCTCTGGTGACTGCAGCCACGGGTCGGCGCGCCTCATGCCGTTGTCCGCCTCCGGTTTCTCCTGCCGCCCCGGTGTGCATCTCCACCGTCTCGAGCTCAAGAACGACGGGTTCATCAAGTACGGCAGCTCCCTAGCCCTGCTTGTCGAGGACGACCTTTCCCTGTTGCTCGTTTTCTCCAAGTCCAGCTCGTGTGTATGATCACCCCTGCTCGCATGTGTGTTCCCGATGTGTATCTGTTTGTGTGTCGTGCAACCTGGTCATGTTCTCCTACCGACCCAAGTACTCCATCACCAACGCACGAACGACCATCGACAGGATCTCCTGTGCATGAGTAACACGACTGTGCCAAGATCTGCCCCAACCAGTACCTCATGGCCAAGAACTTCTCCGACAAAATTGTACTGTGAACATCTACCCTGTCACCGCTTGATCATGTCCGCCTTGCGTTGGCCGCCTTTGTGCGTGTCCGTTTTCAACCGTTCCCGATCTCGTCGTGACCGTGACCGCTAAGATCGCCACCAACCCTAAAGGCCATAAATGACGCTGATGGAACCTCGAAGATGCCCGGAGGTGAAGAGTACCACTACTTCCACTGCGGAACAATAACGGCTACAATGACTACTTCCTCTACTATGCCAACTACCACGACGACTCGAGAATAATGGAGATAATGTTGCGGTTCGGCCACAACTATTTCGACTCCGGAACGACTACTTCCTCCACGTCGACTACTTCCTCTACGTCCCGAAGATTCCGGCGTTGACCTCGAAGATCCTCTTTCCAACGTGCGAACCCGAACCCTACCCCTATAACCTATATGCCTATTTTCTAAATGTCGTCTATCATGTTCATATCAAATCATTCATCGTGTCGCATTGCATTGTGTGGGTTGTGGGTAATTAGCAATCACCTAACCATTAAATATGGAATGTCTCGGGTTGTTATATATATTATCCCGGTTCCATTTAAATTGTGTAGTTCACCTATATTTTTCTCTCTATGTTAAACAACATTTTAATCTTGATAGGTAGATAAATAACTTGAACCTCCTAAATTAAATGTTGGGGTTCCGGCTAAAATTAAATTGGCTAGTTTGCATCTTCTTTTGCATCTCGCATTTCATGCATGTAAATTAGGAACATGCCGGATATTTTACCGTAGTAGTAATTTTTGCGTCCGGTGTTTCTTCCAGTGTTTCGGTTCTTCTCGGATAGGACAGTGAGATGATGTGATCAACGACAAGTTCTGCTACCTCTACCAGCTGGATTCTAGGTAAGCTTTACTCACTTGCTATCGATGTTTGAAGATTCCTCATTGCTACCTATGCTTGTCGTTGTCTTTTACGCAAGCCTTGTATTACGATTCTTGGTTGCGATCCCATCCACATATTTATCTTGCAGCCACGATATCACCTTTCCTCCACATCCTATTACCTCGTTGTTTGCTTAACTTGTTGGCCTTGCGAGTCGTAGTGCATACTTAGCTTCTTTGGCGAGTTTGGTTCCTTGTCACCTAATTAGTATGATAGGTTGGTTTAACTTAATTAAATGATCTTAATGTTTGGGGTAATAATAATGTTGAATTGAGATTAGGCACCGGCGGGAGGCCCATCGAGTCTTTTGGTCCCTCTGGTGTCGTCTTAGGAAAAGGTTCTTGTCCGCTGATCCAAGAATGAGCGTGCTAACCACATCATGGGAGGTAATGGGACTCCCCGCAACCTATTGGCCCCGCTGCACTCTTGTCTAGGATGCCACAACTTAGTTCGGGCTTTCCATTTGGTGTGCGTGCATCACCAATTCTGCAGGTGATATGGAGACGATGTTGAGGATGATGATGGTATGTTACCGATGTGCATAAAATTATGTAGGTCTTGCGATACGTGTGAACGGGAAGTTCCAGTCAGGTTTAACCCGTCTTGCACGTAGTCTCAAACGGCTAGGTCCGCGTTGAAGCATCGACCAGCACTCTCGATACGGTTCCAACCTAGCTAGGTGGCTCCCTGAACTTATTTGTGGTGAGGTGAAGTGTTGTGCCGACAGTCTCGCGACAGTTCGGTGCGTGTGGCTACAGTAGTGCATCCATGCAGGGTTAAATCTTTTCGAGAAGGCGTATAATCCGCGCTTATGTGACGATCTTGGAGAAAGTGCTGGCTAACAAGAGTCAGATAACTTACGCATAATGATATTCGTTAACCTGTGCGAAAACGCTATTACTATTTCAACATATGTGCGTTTTCCTCGGGTTACCTCCTGGCATTGGTTGAGGGCGGTAAATCCCAAGTGGGTTTGTTCTTGGTGAGTAGTTGTAGTTGGTTTTATCGCGCTCTCTCGTCCCTTTCAAACTGAAGTTAGTGTGTCTCTGTAAGTTGTTAGTGTTGCTTGTCGCTTCAACCCCTAAGCCCTTCTCCTGGAATTCAAAGCATTGATAGATCGTGAAGTGTTTGGCATACATACTAGTTTGCATATCAGATACGTCTCTAACGTATCTATAATTTCTGATGTTAACCATGTTGATATTATGTCAGTTGCTACATGTTTTCATTATATTTTCCTACGTTTTCCGGGACTAATCTATTAACAAGATGCCAAGTGCTAGTTCCCTCTTTTCTGCTGTTTTTAGTTTCAGAAAAGTTGTTCTGGAAATATTCTCGGAACTGGAAAATTCGAAAGCGAGAAGTCCTAAAAGTCCCGGAAGCATCCAGAAGTCCCGAAGTGCCCTGGAGGGGGGCATAGGGTGGCCACACCATGGGGTGGCGCGGGTCCCCCTGGCCGCACCACCTAGGGGTGTGGGGCCCCTGGACACCTCCCGGCATCGCCCTTTCGCCCATATATACTCCCCGAGGTGTAAACCCTAAAGGAATCAACCTTTTCTGCAAAATACATCTATAGCTCCGCCGACGCCGACAAGTTTCGGGGGACATATCTCTATTCTGGCACCCTGCCGGGACGGGGAAGTGCCCCCGGAACCATCTCCATCAACTCCACCGCCATCTCCATCGTCGTTGCTGTCTCCTATGATGAGGAGGGAGTAGTTCTCCCCCGAGGCTAAGGGCTCTACCGGTAGCTATGGGGTTCATCTCTCTCTCCCATGGTGTGATCTTTATGTGATCATGAGCTTTGTAATCTAGTTGAATATATAGATTGATCTTCATCTGTTATGCTACTCAAGTGGTTTTGTTATCTCCGTAAACACTTTGATCACGGGTCAAAGGTGATAGTGTGTACTCAGTGTGGTTTAGCATGATATTTATATCTTGTGTTGGAAGGTGAACCTATGAAATTGTGGCGTTTGTTTACTAATTTATGGCGCTCGTAGTGACATTGGGGTGCCCTAGAGAGGGAATAGACTTGAGGAGTGTTGTTAAAGCCCTTCGCAATAATTAGTGTTCGTTATTCGACCGGAGAGT
Source organism: Alopecurus myosuroides (assembly GCA_028641055.1). Taxonomy (NCBI): domain Eukaryota; kingdom Viridiplantae; phylum Streptophyta; class Magnoliopsida; order Poales; family Poaceae; genus Alopecurus; species Alopecurus myosuroides. Next base: position 6,636 of record JAPCYS010000136.1, on the reverse strand, counting down.
GGTCTGAAGTAGGAAAACTAACAAGCTTTTGTAGGAACTTAATAACTTTAGTTATATTGCAATTATCAAAGTCAAGATAATTTTTTATCAAAGGTAATGGGACCATTGTCTCCCATGTTTCTAAAAATTTCATCACTTTTATCAAGAACATTTTAGCAGTTTCAGGCAGTTTTGCATTTTTAATAGCAGAAGTGGGAGTATTTCCAACACCAATTACTTTACCATTGATAGTAGAAGGTTTACTAGAATGAGAGGCTTCATTTTTATTAGTGGTGGTAATGGTGCAAACATTAGCTATATTGTTCTTTCTAGCTATTTCATCTTCTCTTTCCCATCTAGCATCCAATTCAGCTAACATCCTAACATTATCATCAATTCGAATTTGGATGGCATTCAAAGTTTTGCTTTGTTTAACATCATGAGGCATAACCTTTAGTTTTAGAAAATAAACATCAACAGGAAGGCTATGTGACGCCCCGGGATCGGGCACTATGCAGATTTCAGCATTCCCGCCAAAATCCACATAATAACCGGTTCCAGGTTGCCACTCGTGATAATATTACAACAGTTCACGAATATTCCGCAACAACAACAGAAAAGATATATACAAGAGGACTCAAATGAGTCAAGGATACAACTGATACAATACAAAGATCCAAATAACAACGGAAGAAACAACATAGCGTCCGACTACGGACAAGATACAAATTGGACTAAGAGTCCTGAAGATAACCGAGAGCATCCAATCCCTGCCCAGGCCAAGCCGGAGGGATTCCCAAGCTAACGTCGTCAGACTTCAAACCTGTTGACTGCAATATTGAATATGCAGCCACGAAAAGGATTCGTGGGTCAGTACGGTTAAGTACTGGCAAGTGGATAAACCATACTCACAAGATACCGGCGTAACCAGTCATCACAAGATACAAATACTTTGGGTTCAACGGAAAGGAAGGGGTTGTTGCAAATAAGCGGCAGCGGGCTGCACTAACCAACTACAGAAACTCACTACAACATCCGGCTAAAAGAGGGGGGATAAGATAGCGTATGGTAACCAACTACAACTACTCACCAAACAATACCCATCCAATGTTGATAACTCACACTGTTGATTAAGGTGACATTCATTTTGAGGGTGGAAGTAATCTATATTACTAGTCAAGTTGTTATAGTTAGGTGTAAGTTGTCTGAGTACTTGTTAGCCAGTACTTTCACCAAGTCGTCACATAACCGCGGACAACACGGCTTCTCGAGAAGATTCATCCCTGCAGGGTGTGCTCCAGTACCCGTACACACTCGAGCCACCAACTAAAACTCAGGTTGGCTCGACACGACCCAAACCGTCTCTACAACCCATCCTAGGAGCCACGGAGCTATAAGGTCCCAGCCACGCAGCCGAATACTCAGCGCAGGTGTGCAAAACTCCCGCAGGACACAACACCCCGGCACTACAGGCCTTGCCCTATATGCATCATCATCATCATCATAAGTAACCAAGGGGGGCCAACCCATTATGCAAAGGAGCAAATGGAACACCCGAACTAAGTGTGGCTCTTCGGACAAGCTGCAAATCAGGTCTAAGTCGAGGGGGTCCCATACTACCTCCCGGATGCGGTGAGCACGCTCATCATGGATCAGTAGACAAGACTCTTTTCCTAGTTTCGACACCAGCCGGCTCCAAAACCCTAACCCGGGCCTCCTGCCGGTGCCTTATCATCAAATTATTATTACCCCAGACATTAACATGTTGTTGATTGAATTGAAACCCAACTATCAACTAAACAGGTGATACGACAAAGGATAACAAGACTCGAGCACAAACAAATCTAAGCATGCAACTACGACACGAGGGCCAACAAGGTAAACAAACAACAGTTAATAGGAAGTGGAAGGAAGGCTATATCAGGGCTGCAAGTAAACATATGATAGGATCGAGACACAAGCATCGAATCAACAGGCTAGAATAAGAACAACGGAAAGAATCGGTAACAAGTGATGAAAGGCAGCCATAGGCAGCAAGTGAGTATACTTGCCTGGAATCCAGCAAGTAGAGGTACATCCGCAGAACTTGTCGTTGCTCACATCATCTCAACGTCCTATCCGGGAAGAAGCAACGAACCTCGAACAAACACCGGATGCAACAATTACTACTACGGCAAAAGATCCAGCATGATCAAGATATGGATGCATGACAAGTTTAAGGATGCATCAAAGATAAACTAGTTGACATGGTAACATAATTAAATGGACCCATATGCAATTTGGGTTGCATATGGAAAGCCCATGAATTAAGGTTGAAATAATTGTTTTACAACTAACCAACAGGTGAAGGTGGATTAGCATGATGCATGGATGATGAAAAAAATAAGAAAACAACATTAGCTTTAATTTGAAAAGGGGTTTACCAAATTTGGAATTTATTTATTAAGTTATGAAATTTGGCTTCTTAAAGCGGTTACACAAGCATTTGTTGTTTTCACCCATTTTAATTGTTCAAAACAGATAACAAAATTCATATTTGGAAAGAACACAAAATTTTAGATGGAAAACATATTTCATTTGTTGAATTTGGATTAAAATGAGCAAGTTATTAATTTGGCAATTTTAATTGCATTAAATAAGAAACCGTTGTTTTCAGCAATTTAAATTATTCAAAACAGAAAACAAAGTTCATATTTGCAAAGTGCATGAAAAATGGGATGGAAAACATATTTAACATGTTGGAATTGGATTTGAGTTGCCCAAGTTATGAATTTTGCAATTTAAAAGGGTTTAATTAAAGCATTGAATTATTGCACCACTTTTAATTAGGGAAAACAATAAAAAAATTGCATTGAAAAGATGGAAAACATGTAGCAAATGTTTCACTGAACATTTTGAGCTATTAAACATAATTTGTGGGTTATTATTGGATTTATTATGCAATTTTCCATAATCATTCTTATTCTGCCATTTTTGGTAAACAGAGGGAAACATGTTCAAAATTAATTCAATTGTGACCAAATAAAATACCAATGTGTAGAGATTGTTAAGACAAATTTTTATATCCCAAGTTTGCTTAAATTGGATGAGCAGAACTAAAGTTATGAAATTCCAAAGTTCCCACTTTTAATTGCATTTTCAGTAATTAATTATTTAGTGCAAAAATTGTTACAGAAACATGTTGCAAACTTGACATTAATAGAAAGAGCACAAAATTTTGAATCCACAGGAATTTGAATCATTCAAATTGGATCAATATTCAATTTTATATTGGTTTTAGAATTAATGCCTCAGATCTGAGTTTTCTGAAATTCGGGCAGAAAAAGAAAAAACAGAAATAAAAGGGTGTGGCTTGGGGGGGTCTAACCCAGGACCTGGGGCTTGCGCGCAAGGGTCCTAGCAAGTGCGCTACTGCAGTGTTTGTTGAGGGTACAGAGGAGATTGATTTTTGAGGTGGCTTTCGGGCTGCTAACTGAACTAAGTTCAGTTTCCTGAACCCTGTCGAGGATGGTGATGGCGGACAGACGACGACGGCTACGACCGGCACGCAGCGCTCGATGGCGGGGGTCCTCCGCGCGATGGCGGGTCACAGAGCAAGGAGGAGAGGGCCTAGGCCTGGGAGGGGGGCCCTCACCTTGGGCGTGTAGACGACGAAGGAAAACGAGGGCGTCGTGGTGCAGATGGCGAGAAGCTCCCTGGCACCTGCGTGTTGGCAGCGATGGAAGCGCGGAGGGGGGGTACCAGGGCGTCTCCGGCCCGGGATCTTCGTCGAGGAGGAAGCCAGCACCCTAGGGGTTCCATTCCCGGCCTCAGCTTGCCCCGATGGTGTCCACAACCCACACCTCAACCCGACGAACTCCGGCCATGGAAGGTTTCGTTGGTGGGAAAAAGGGACAGAGGAAGGAAGAGAGGAGGGCTCTGGCGGCAGCAGAGGGAAGGAAGAAGGGGGCGGCTAGGGTTAGGGAAGGAGGGGGGAGAGGGACTTGTAGGGGAGGGGCAGGTGGGTTCGGTTGGGGGGGAGGAAAAGGGTGACAGCGACCTCCCCTTTCCCTCTGTACGGACAGAGGTAGAAGATGGGGTTGTGGGCTGTGGGAGATGGGCTAGGGCTTGGGGTTGGGCTGAGGTGGGCTGGCCGACTGCCTTCTCCTCTAGCTGTTTTTTTTTTATTTCCCTTTTTTTTGCTTGTAAGAAAGAAAAGGAGAGAGAGAAGAGAATAGGTTGGGGTTTGGGGGTTTAAATTTTTATAAATAAATCTTATTAATTGGCAAACAGCAAATTCAAAGCAATTGTGAACATTAAGTCCAAAATTTGGAATATTAATGTGATTTTAATTTGTTAGTTGAATTTCATATAGGGTTTTCAATTGGAGTTTTGAAATAACAAGTTTTATTTAATAAAATCAAACACTATGAAAACTTAGTGAGTTTAAAAAAATGTTTGGAAGATTTTAATTGTTACACCACAACTGGATCATGTCAATTATGAATGGATTTGCTTTGAATTTGAAATTACCATTTGGATGTTAATAGAAAGGAATTTTGTTAACAAGCAAATCAACTTCAAACTTTTTGAAAACAAGTTGAGTGGGTTAGGTTGCAACTTTTAATTGGAAATTTCAGACATGAGTGAAAGTTTAAAGTGGTTTGGATTTTTGTGTTGTTTTGAAAACATGATGCAATGCATATGATGCATGTGATGCAAAGCAAAAAGAAAACAAACAACTTTCTACTTAGGGTAACACCCCGGGTGTTACAGACGACACCACTAACAAGGGATTGCGCCCTCGCAATCCACCTGCTAACCCGGGAGGGAAAATAAGTTCGACCATCGATTCTTCATGCTTCCAGCTGATCTCCTCGACACCACTAACAAGGGTTTCTCGACACCACTAACAAGAGATTCTTGCTCGGAGTGACGACGATGTTCTTACACCAGGAATCTTCCGATGATCGAACCTATTAGGTTAAAGGCTCAGAAAACGTCCACCCACGTAGGATCCTAACACTTTGAAAGATAGACAAGAGGGGAGACTCCAAAACAAATAAGATGGGAGGGGAAATAGAATAGGGATAAGGAGAAAACAAGAATCCTATTGAGATGTTTCCAAAATAGTTTAGCAGAAATAGTTTTTGACACTCTAGAAACAACGACCGTTAGCGAGGTTATCCTACAGGCTTGGCGGACCCGTTGCTTCGATAATCATTCGTATCGAAACAATATCGGGAATCGGAACCAAGGCTCTGATACCATTTGTGACGCCCCGGGATCGGGCACTATGCAGATTTCAGCATTCCCGCCAAAATCCACATAATAACCGATTCCAGGTTGCCACTCGTGATAACATTACAACAGTTCACGAATATTGCGCAACAACAACAGAAAAGATATATACAAGAGGACTCAAATGAGTCAAGGATACAACTGATACAATACAAAGATCCAAATAACAACGGAAGAAACAACATAGCGTCCGACTACGGACAAGATATAAATTGGACTAAGAGTCCTGAAGATAACCGAGAGCGTCCAATCCCTGCCCAGGCCAAGCCGGAGGGATTCCCAAGCTAACGTCGTGAGACTTCAAACATGTTGACTGCAATATTGAATATGCAGCCACAAAAAGGATTCGTGGGTCAGTACGGTTAAGTACTGGCAAGTGGATAAACCATACTCACAAGATACCGGCGTAACCAGTCATCACAAGATACAAATACTTTGGGTTCAACGGAAAGGAAGGGGTTGTTGCAAATAAGCGGCAGCGGGCTGCACTAACCAACTACAGAAACTCACTACAACATCCGGCTAAAAGAGGGGGGGTAAGATAGCGTATGGTAACCAACTACAACTTCTCACCAAACAATACCCATCCAATGTTACCCCCTACTAAGGAAGCAACCCAAGGATAACTCACACTGTTGATTAAGGTGACATTCATTTTGAGGGTGGAAGTAATCTATATTACTAGTCAAGTTGTTATAGTTAGGTGTAAGTTGTCTGAGTACTTGTTAGCCAGTACTTTCACCAAGTCGTCACATAACCGCGGACAACACGGCTTCTCGAGAAGATTCATCCCTGCAGGGTGTGCTCCAGTACCCGTACACACTCGAGCCACCAACTAAAACTCAGGTTGGCTCGACACGACCCAAACCGTCTCTACAACCCATCCTAGGAGCCACGGAGCTATAAGGTCCCAGCCACGCAGCCGAATACTCAGCGCAGGTGTGCAAAACTCCCGCAGGACACAACACCCCGGCACTACAGGCCTCGCCCTATATGCATCATCATCATCATCATAAGTAACCAAGGGGGGCCAACCCATTATGCAAAGGAGCAAATGGAACACCCGAACTAAGTGTGGCTCTTCGGACAAGCTGCAAATCAGGTCTAAGTCGAGGGGGGTCCCATACTACCCCCTGCGGTGAGCACGCTCATCATGGATCAGTAGACAAGACTCTTTTCCTAGTTTCGACACCAGCCGGCTCCAAAACCCTAACCCGGGCCTCCTGCCGGTGCCTTATCATCAAATTATTATTACCCCAGACATTAACATGTTGTTGATTGAATTGAAACCCAACTATCAACTAAACAGGTGATACGACAAAGGATAACAAGACTCGAGCACAAACAAATCTAAGCATGCAACTACGACACGAGGGC
>JAPCYS010002488.1:0-45647 GCA_028641055.1 Alopecurus myosuroides | reverse complement strand
TTTGTGCACGTGCATGTTGTCTTAATTCGTTCCTGTCCCTAGATCATAAAACAATCATTTTTGTTTTTTACACAAATTGGCCTTTGTGGATCACATGGCGTATGTAAAAATATTTATTTATATCACTTTTATAAATGCAACATTGTTCAACAATAGTTCAACACATGTGCACCGTACTTGCTTTTAGTTCAACTTTCTACGATCAAGTAACATGAAAATGTTGTATTATGTTCCTTGCTATGTTAGGGAACAGTTTAATGAAATTACTACTAGTGGTGAGTTCAAAGTTGTGACTCAACATGACTTTCTATATGAAATTGATCTCAACATAGAAGAGGAAAGAACACTGATAACAAGTGGAGAGTGGAACGACCTTATCGAGCACTACTGTTTGAAGTACGATGATCAGATAGGGCTGAATTGGGATGGTGACCATAAAATTTTCAGGGCTACTATATTTGGCACCAACAAGAAAATGAAGATTATGGTCGATGAGTCAGATCATACTAATATTAAAATATAGCGCCTCTATCTACGGAGTTTCTTATATCTCTTGACATATATATTGTACTAACTGTAAATGTACATTGCAGAGGACCAAATCAACATGATTCGTTATCCCCTAGCCATACAAGGTAACATAACAAACAATCTCTATGCCTGATCTGTAATCTCTAGAACCTCATATATATTAGTTGCTATTAACTGAAGATGTGGTGGCTCGAGGCAAAAAAAATTAGGACGTGCCGACATCCTTAATTGTTTGGAAAAACATCCTGCATTGACACTATCTCCTGCATAAATTGGTAGAGTTGTTGCTTTTGCCAGAAAACACTATGAACGAATTGGCTCTCTTTTTGTCCATAAGCTCACGGATAAGAACATTGGGCGTAGTACACTTGTAAGTAATAAACCTACAACAAGTTCAACTGACATTTCACAGATTAGAATCCTATGTGCAATAAAGGTCAGTACAAATTCTCTTGCCTCATTTTGCAGAAAACTAGAAGTGGTTTTCACCAACACTACAACATTAACTCATTAGGTCGACTCTGTTTATTGATGGAACCAATGAACCCTGTCTTCGGAAAAAGGTATGAAGATGCAAGAGGAAGATTTTCCGTGGAGAAGGAAATATGGAATGAATTTTCTAGCGAATCTGGCATTCAGATCGGATCAGTCATCATTCTCTGTGTCACGAGGTTCAATGGTGACATCCATATGAGACTACTCTAAAGAAGTAATCATATCAGTCCTCCGAGATATCTCGACTATTAGTATATATTATGTTATATATCATGTTAACAAGTCCTTCTTTTAATGTAGTGACGTACTGAAATGTATTTCTACTAAATTATAATTATATATACAAATTCGCCATTTATTTGCCCCACCCGTAGCATCGTAAGAATTTCCAAACAAATCTGGCCCTGCCGAAGAAAAGCAGAGACGTCTAAAAAAATCAAGTCAGGGATAACAGTGATATTAAAATTGATCGCCTCCGGGATTCCGTGGAGGCTCCACGCGTTTGCCAGACGGCTAGAAATCAAAACCGCTTATGTCCATGTTGAGTTTTTTTTTAACTGTCTCTCTGTTTCTTAACCCGGAGCATCTGAAATAGAGCAGAGGTCCTGCATCTCTTACAGTCGTTCATTAAAGTAACCCGCCTCTATGGTAAGTGATGGGATTTTGTTTTGACCTCTTCTGACGAAGAGCCCATTAGAGGCGGACTTTTTCGAAAAACATCTGAGGGCTACTGTACCACAGACGGGCCGGAAACCCGGCTCTGATAAGGCCTGCTTATTAGCACCTTATGCAGCGAGCCGATAGGGGGAACCGCCTCGGGCCTATGTACGATAATCGTCTGAGATTGTGGGTATCGAATTAGTGGATCCCACTTTAGTCCCTATTGTGCTTATTCACAAGGGAGAAATACTTGTTTTTAATGACATGACCGTCCTCTCTATTGGTGTTTCTAGTGTGTTGCAGGAATTTGATGATGTGTTTCTAGAAGAAATACCCTCGGTGATGTAGCCCACCCAATTCCACCAAGTGGACCAATGACAAGATCACGAGCAAAGGCCATGAATGACAAGGTGAACTCACTCATACCTCTTCATGCTTTCGGTGACTTGGTGAATGGTGTGCTACCTCATGGAAATGCCCTTTGTGTGCTCAGGTTTGACCCCACCATGGACCCCCAAGATGATGCTCAAGGTGCCCAAGAACGTGCTCATGAAGTTTCCCAAGAAGTCGTGGAAGATGCCCAAGAAGAAGCCCTCAAGAAATAAGAGGAGAAGAAGAAGGAGGTGGAGTGTAGGGAGCCCGGCGTACTGCCCGGCCAGGCCGGCCTGGAGGCCGGCACCCCCACAGAAGCACCCGGCCTGAAGCCCGGCCTAGGCAGGCCTCCCTGCGCACCCCAGGCCGCCCCCTGCCCGAAGCCCCCGGCCTAGGACGGCTCCCCGCCGGCCTCCACACCGAAGCAGCCGGCCTCCAGCCCGGCCAGGACGGCCTCCCTGCCAGCTTGCAAAAGTGGGTGAAAAAGCCCCTTTTCTTCCCCACCAACTCCTAAGGCTATATAAGGAGACCCCTACGGTCAGATCTAGGGTGAGAGATGTATTAGAATTTTGAGCTTTGCTCTTGTATCCCTCTTGTGAGGCTACTCCTACGGTTGTACCTAGGACCGTATCAAGGCTACTCCTATGATTCATATCTAGGACCGTATCAAGATTCATCCAACTACCTATCCTCTCACCTTGGGATTTGATGAGGTGTTGACCTCTAAGTTGGCCCGATCTTCACGAATCGACAAGAACGAACGAAGAACGCACGAAGAACACGCGAGGGGGAATCGAGGGGAAATCGAGGGCAAACGCGCGGAAACACAAAAGGGGGAAGATAACTCGTGAAGCCTACGAGGGATCGCAAACCCAAGTCAACAACACGCTAATTGAAACCGATTCCTCTCACCGGTCGGTCCACCGATCCAACAGAATCCCAAAGGGGAAGGTTGGCAAGCGCTACTAGAATCACTAGGTGAGAGAGTAGCTCCTTGGAGAGATCTTGATACGGTCCTAGATGAACATCATCAACATAGGAGTAGCCTCGTAAGAGGAGTCACCTCACAAGAGGGATACAAGGGCAAAGCCCGAAGTTCTCAAATCATCCCTAAACCCTAGATCTAGCCACCGGGGTCCCTTATATAGCTCGGGGTCGAAACGGTGCGAAAACGGGCAAATTCCGTGCCTTTTGGGGCCACGCCGGCCTGGGAGCCGGCCTGGCCGGCCTGGAGGCCGAGGTGGGAGGAGGAGGCCGGCCTGGAGGGGGGTCGGCCCCAGGTCGGGGTGGGGGAGAGGGAGGCCGGCCTGTAGGCCGGGCTGCTCGGGCAGGGGGCCGGCCTGGAGGCCAGCCCGAGGCCGGGGTGGGGGTGAGGGAGGCCGACCTGCTCTGTGTGGGGGCCGTCCTGAGAAGGGGGGAGGCCGGCCTGGCCGGGGGGAGAGGCCGGGAGACCCCTTTTCCCTCTGTTCTTCCTCCTCGGAAGTCCGATCTTGACGTCGTCTTCACCCGCTTCTTTCCTAGCTCCGTGTGCACCTTCTTGGATGTGTTCTTGAGCAACTTGGGCACCATCTTGGGTCTCCACGTGGTGATCCCACCTATGCATGTAGAGGGGTATTTCATGAGGTAGAGCACCGTTCACCAAGTCACCGGAAACGTACGGAGATAGGAGTGAGTTCACCTTGTTGCATATCGATGTTGTGCTTGGTGGAATACGGTGGGCTACATCATCTCCCCCCCCCTTGAAAAAGAGTCGTCCTCGACTCTCGTTCCATCCATATGTGAGCGGGAGAAGGAATGTTGACGACGAAGATGTCGTTGAAGTTGATCCGCTTGTCGAAGTTCATGTGACGGTAGGCTCATAGTGGGTGTGGTCCAAAGGTGATGAAGATCATGAAAGGTTCCTCCTTGGAGGGTTGGTGAAGATCTCGCGAGGCGGTGTAGTCGTTGAAGTTGAGCCTCTTATCGAAGATCATGCCAAGGTATGCTCGTGGAGGGTGTGGTCCAAAGGCGATGACGATCTTGACATGATCCTCCATGGATGGGTGAGGATGAGCTTGCGGAAGCGGTAGAGTGTAGTAGTGGTAGTCATTGTCGTTGAAGCACTTGTCGAACTCCAAGTGCATCTTGACAATTGGTATGTAGTCGTGGGAGTCATTGTCGTTGACGCGCTTGTCGAACTCCAAGTACATCTTGACGTAGGGGATGTAGGTGAAGGAGTCGTTGTCGGGGATGCGCATGTGGGTCTCCAAGTACATCTTGACATGAGGGTTGTCGGCGTAGAAGTCGTTGTCGTGGATGCGCTTGTCGAACTCCATGCACATTGTGACATGTGTTATGTAGGCGTAGAAGGCGTTGATGTCGAAGTGCTTGTGGCGCGCCGTGTAGATCTTGACTTGAGGAGTGTGGATGGAGAATTCCTTGTCGTAGAAGCTCTTGTCAATCTCCATGTGGATCATGATGAGCGGAATGTGCTCCTCCCAACTCTTCAAGTCGGTGTCGATGTTCATGCTTTGTGGAGAGCCTTGTATGTGGAGAAGTCGGTGATGTCGAGGATGCTTGATAGGGTCACCAAATCTCTGCAAAATAGACAACAAAGATGGAGAGAAAGTTGGTAAGTCGTTAGTGTCGATAAGCACACATGGGGTTTTGCTCTCAACTCTCATCTCACTTTTGGTGGCTATCAAGGCGAGGCCTCTACGAACACTCATGCTTTTTCCACTCATTATGGGCTTGTGGCTCTCACTCACGTGATGGTGGATCTCTCTCTCACCACTCATCTCACTAGAAGCTTGAGAGGGGACACTAGAAGGCTCCAAAGTCTTGGCACAAGAGGTGTGCGGGGTTGTCGAAGTCGTTGCATTGCTTGGAGTCGGTAGTGTCATAGCATGTGGCGAGGAGGACTCAATCATCTCATATCTTGGGTTGAGCTCCAATTGTGGGAAGGGTGGCTTTATTGTAGGAGGAGGTAGGGTCATGGCTTGTGGCGAAGAAAGCTCCATCAAGTGGAAATGTAAGCCATGCCTTGTAGCATCCTCAAATGGTCGATGATGATGATGATGAAGATATCCTTGGCTAGAATGGTGGCTTGAGCGTTGCCTTGTGGAGGTTGGCATGATATGCTTGGAAGTCAAGGGGAGTGTGTCACCCAATTCGTCGCTACCTCCATCTTGAGGATAGTCCTGAAGAACTCGTGTCAACACTCGCGATGAGTTCGCGGCCTCCTTGCAATAGACGCTTTCGTCACCATTGGTCGGCATGTCCAAGGAATTGAGAGCTAGTTGGTGCAAGGCATAGTATTGGCCTTCACTCATGTAGGCATGGTCACCATCTTGGTTGTCAACCATGATCATCCCATTGGTAGCATTGGGAGCTCTCTTGTCGATGGTCGGAGTTGTCACTTGTGTCATTGGGGACGAAGAAGAAGAATGCCTTAGAGATGATGGCAAGGGATGACCCTCTTTCACAATGTCACATGCATCCACGTCTTCATCATAGAGTGGTAGAGTGGTCTCCTCATGCATATGGTGATGTTGATCTTGTGTCATGGGAGGAATAGCTTCACACTCTTGATGTTTGTGTTGCGCTTGTGGCGATGAAGGAAACTCATGGCCTTGATCATGAAGATCATTGTTCATCCTCATAGAATGTCGCTCATGGAAGTTGTGGATGGGTGTTGGTGATGAAGTGTCTCTTGCCTCTTGCCTTGATGAAGTAGTGGTATCATAGTGTCCATGGCGAGGATGATCTTGATCCTTGTCGAAGGCGGGGTGCGAATAGAAAGCACAATCTTGGTGAAGATGAGGTGGCGGCTCCCATTCCTGATATGGATGATGACGCTCATGGTCCTTGCACCTTGTAACATTGAGGCAAGTGGCGCTCAAGTCGTTGTCTTCATGGTCTTGATGGTGCGGTGCTTCATCCAATAAGGGAGAAGAAGAATCATGGATAGCATCTCCATTTGCTTGATGTTGACGAGGTCGATCATGTGGGTCCTCATCAAAAATAGGAAGTGAGAGGTCATCTTCACTTGCTTGTTGTTGAAGTGGTCGCTCAAGAGGTTCCTCATCAAACATGGGAAATGAGAAATCATGAGTAGCATCTGTGCCTAGTGGTGGTCGAAGTGGGCGCTCATAGGGGTCTTCATCAAAGAGAGGAAGTGAGAAATCATTTGGGCATGCCCACTTGGTTGTTGATAATGGTGGTGCTCATAGGGGTCCTCATCAAAGATGGGAAGTGAAGTAGCAAATTGAGCAATCCCACTTGGTTGTTGTCGATGGTGGCGCTCAATGGAGTCTTCCTCGAAGATGGGGAAAGACAAGCCATAGGGAGCATTCGCACTCGCTTGATGTTGAGAATGTCTCTCATTTGGGTCTTCATCAAAGATAGGCGGTGGAAGATCATGTGGGTCATCCTCGTTGGTTTTGCGATGGCGATCATGATGGAGAGGATGGCGCCGGTGGTCATTGTGGTGGAGTCGAGGGAGGCAGTCACTAGAAGCCATGTTGAGGGCACCTTCTTGATAATGTCCTTGGTCTTGGTGGTCATTGTGGTGGTGACACACATTTTGCCTTGTAAGCCTTGAATGTGGGCAAGCACGATCCACGAAGCCATTTAGACCATAGTCATGAGTCGAGCTTGGAGAAGGTGGGTGATGAAGAATATCCGGTCGTAGAGGGTGATCTTGAAGAGGGTCACCACGGCCTTGTCGGTGTCGAGGTCGAGGTAGTGGTGATGGCGAGCGATGCTCAAACCAATGTCGTCGCGAAACTTGTGGTGGAAGATGCGGTGAGGTGGGTGTACCACTCTCTTCCATATGTCGATGATGATCATGGCGACGATCTTGGTGATGATAGCGTGGTTGATGACGAAGCTTGCGGCGCTCCCGCACTTCATGTGTGGGATGACTCAGCAAGTCATTCGGATGCCTTGGCTTCGTGGCCTTCTCGCTTGATGGAGCCTCGATGATGTCCTTCTTGTGGCGCCGTCTTGATGTTGAAGGAGACCATCTTGACGTTGCCAACTTGTCGGATTTCTTGTCGTTGCGCCATCTTGAGGTTGAAGGTCGTTGTCGTGTCTTGGCCTTGGGAATCTCCTTGGAGTTCCTTGGTGGTGAGCATGAACCATCGGAGTTTCTTGACAATCGAAGCTTGGCGAGGAAGTTCTTGTAAGTAAGCTCATCCATGTCGGAGTCTAAGTAGCTTGGGGAGTCGTTGTTGGTGTCGTACTCCGTCATGGTTGTGGATGCGTTGTCGGTGTAGCATGGCTCCATATCGTCATCCAAGCTTGCGATGTCGTAGTTGTAGTAGTGGTTCATGTCGTTGTAGCTCATGAAGTCGAAGTTGGCGTGGTGGTTGTGGTACTCCTCCATGTCGATGATGCTTGGGGAGGAGTAGTCGGTGTAGAGCTCGACGTCGTGGTCGTAGTAGTGGTGGTGATCCACCATGTCATGCTCGTAGTAGTGGTCATCCATGATGTCGTGCTCGTAGTAGTGGTCGTCCACCATGTCGTGCTCATAGGAGTGGAGGTCCATGTCTATCTCGTTGTAGTCGTAGTGGGCCATCATGGACTCATAATGATCATCATGGCCTCCAAATTCTTCGCTCTCGCTATACATGGTTAGTCACAAGCGCAAGTGTATATATAGAGTGTGAGGACCTAAGAGCTCAAACCTCACCTTTTAGCAAATGTTGGAAACTAGTGGACCAAGCCAAGAGAAACCGATAGCAAAAAGAATGAAGTGACTTGAGTTCGAAAGATCTCGAAAACACGCTCCAAAACACACACGGCTTATGGGTGGATGGCAATGGGTTAGAAATGTGGCGAGAAAACGACAAATCCAAAGAAAAGTTTGTTGTCAAACGTGTAGAAGAATCAAAGAAAAGTTAGCACGAAAACCAAACCGAGTGGAGGAAAATGCTATGGTGGAAACGAAAAGCACACACACACAAGTGATAAATGGGGTTAGTGTGGCCAATGGACGAGCGGAGACGAAATGTACCTATCGAAGACTAAGCTCAATGCCACACCAACGCAAGGAGGACGCTAGCTCAAACCGCAATTAACAAGAGGCAACAAGATTCACAATGTGGCAACTGGTCACTCTCTTCTCTCTTGCGACACGAAGCTATGCGTTCCTACAAATGATAGCAATTGGCATCGATCTTTGCTTCTTTTGGCTCTTTTTGCTTCTTTTGCTCTTTCTCCTCTCTTTTTTTTATTTTCGACGATGATGATGCGGAGATGATTCCCAAATGCCAATGCCTACTCGTAGCTAGTCTCTCACAAGCGCAAAACTCGCACTCTCGGTGCCACAATGTGATGCCAAGCGGTGTAAGAGAACTAGTCCAAGTAGGTAAGGTGCACAAAGGAATGGGTTATTTCAAGCGGAAGCAAGTTATACCTATGCGGTGGATGATGTCGGACTTGCGGCCGGTGGATGTCGATGTCGTGTGGATCCCATGATGTAGATGCGTAGGCGATGTCGATGGAAACGCGTAGGAACTTTTCTCACTCAAATCGGAGCAACGACGACAAATAAAAACAAGATACAAAATCTGTCGAAGAATCGAAGAGCAGAAATTTTCTGTGATTTTTGCTCAAATTCGAAATTTCTCCCAAATCAAGAAAATTTTTGGACAAATTCAAGAAAAATGGCTGACTGGAAACGTGGGTAATGGTCTTTGGCAACAAATCTATGAAACAAAACCACAAAAAACTCAACGAATCAAGAGATCGGTCGAAATCCCTTTTGGCTATTTTTGGTCAAATTTTCGAATTTATGGTGGATAGAAGAAAAATTGGTGGTAGGGGAGGGGGGTGGGGTGTCGGATTCGTGTCAACCTAGCTCTGGATACCATATGATGAGGTGTTGACCTCTAAGTTGGCCCGATCTTCACGAATCGACAAGAACGAACGAAGAACGCACGAAGAACGCGAAGAACACGCGGGGGGGGGGGAGGGAATCGAGGGGAAATCGAGGGCAAACGCGCGGAAACACAAAAGGGGGAAGATAACTCGTGAAGTCTACGAGGGATCGCAAACCCAAGTCAACAACACGCTAATTGAAACCGATTCCTCTCACCGGTCGGTCCACCGATCCAACAGAAGCCCAAAGGGGAAGGTTGGCAAGCGCTACTAGAATCACTAGGTGAGAGAGTAGCTCCTTGGAGAGATCTTGATACGGTCCTAGATGAACATCATCAACATAGGAGTAGCCTCGTAAGAGGAGTCACCTCACAAGAGGGATACAAGGGCAAAGCCCGAAGTTCTCAAATCATCCCTAAACCCTAGATCTAGCCACCGGGGTCCCTTATATAGCTCGGGGTCGAAACGGGGTCAAAACGGTGCGAAAACGGGCAAATTTCGTGCCTTTTGGGGCCACGCCGGCCTGGGAGCCGGCTTGGCCGGCCTGGAGGCCGAGGTGGGAGGAGGAGGCCGGCCTGGAGGGGGCCGGCCCCAGGCCGGGGTGGGGGTGAGGGAGGCCGGCCTGTAGGCCGGGCTGCTCGGGCAGGGGGCCGGCCTGGAGGCCAGCCCGAGGCCGGGGTGGGGGTGAGGGAGGCCGGCCTGCTCTGTGTGGGGGCCGTCCTGAAAAGGGGGGAGGCCGGCCTGGCCGGGGGGAGAGGCCGGGAGACCCCTTTTCCCTCCGTTCTTCCTCCTCGGAACTCCGATCTTGACGCCGTCTTCACCCGCTTCTTTCCTAGCTCCGTGTGCACCTTCTTGGATGTGTTCTTGAGCATCTTGGGCAGCATCTTGGGTCTCCATGTGGTGATCCCACCTATGCATGTTGAGGGGTATTTCATGAGGTAGAGCACCGTTCACCAAGTCACCGGAAACGTACGGAGATAGGAGTGAGTTCACCTTGTTGCGTATCGATGTTGTGCTTGGTGGAATACGGTGGGCTACATCAGGATTCAGTTAGGAGTTGTCCAATCTTCCTCAACTAACCCTTGAGGTTCTATTGGCGTAGTGGACCGGCTACGGATCTGAAGCGGTTTCAATCAAGGTGAGCTCAGTTGGGTCGATCGTCCCGTAGGCGGCCCTCGGGGTTTAGTTGACAGGAGATTTGGGTTCCTTTGATTCTCGCTATTTATCTCCCTTGTGGTTCCCCGCGTTTTCCCACGATTCCCCCTCGTTTCCCCCTCTCGTGTTCATCGTGTTCATTGCGTTCTTCGTTCGCTCTTCGTGGTCTTGGTCGATTCGTGAAGATCGGGCCACCTAGGAGCTAACCACTCTGAATCATCTGGTATCCAGAGCTAGATTGACACGAATTAGACCCCCACTACACTCCTCCCCACCAATTTTTCTTCTATCCACCATAAATTCGAAAATTTCACCAAAAATAACCAAAAGGGATTTCGACCGATCTGTCGATTTGTTGAGTTTTTCGTGGTTTTGATCCGTAGATTTGTTGCCAAACACCATTCCCACCTTTCTATTCAGCCACTTTCTTTGAATTTGTCCAAAAAAATTCTTGATTTTGAAGGAATTTCGAATTTGAGCAAAAATCACAGAAAATCTCTGCTCTTCAATTTCCGGACAGATTTTGAAACTTGTTTTTCTTTGTCGTTTTTTATACGAATTGAGTGCAACAAGTTGTCACGCGATGCCCATAACACCATCTACGCAACCACATCAACGGATCACCATGACATCGACATCCACCAGCCGCAAGTCCGTGATAATCAACAAGAGAGGTATAACTTGCTTCCGCTTGACCTAACCCATCCATTGTGTACCTTACCTATTCGGACTAGTTCCTTTACACCGCTTGGCATCGCATTAGTGGCACCGAGAGTGCGATTTTGGTGCTTGTGAGAGAATAGCTTCGACTAGGCATTGGCACTTCGGAATCATCATCCATCAAAAAGACAAAATAAAAAAAAGAGCAAAAGAAGAAAAAGATCGGTGCCAATTGCTATCATTTGTAGGAATGTGTAGCTTAGCGTCGCAAAGAGAAAAGAGTGACCGGTTGCCATGGTGCGAATCTTGTTGCCTTTTAAAGTTTGCGGTTCGAGCTAGCGTCCTCCTTGTGTTGGTGTGGCATTGAGCTTAGTCTTCGTTAGGTACATTTCGTCTCCGCTCGTCCATTGTCCGCACTAACCCCATTTATCCCTTCTGTGTGTGTGTTCCACCTATACTTTCCTCCACTAGGATTGCTTTTTGTGCCAACTTTTCTTTTTGGTTCTTCTCCATGTTTTACAACAAACTTTTCTTCGAATTTTGTCGTTTTTCCTCGCCACTTTCCTAACCCATTTGCCTTCCACATAAAGCGTTTGTGTTGTCGTTTGCGGTTTTCTTTCGATCTTTTTGGACTCGCTCTTGACATACCGCCCTACACCTAGGCTCGTCCACTTGCCTCAATACGACCAAAAAAGGTAACGTTGGGTAAGTGAGACATCCATTTCTATATATCACCCATGTGTGTTTTTGAGATGGTTAGGGAAGGAGTATTCACAAGTCCGAGCTCGGAGGATGACGGAAACCCCTTCTTCAACGACAATGCTTACGCCAACTTCGTCACCCAAAATGACCATTTCCAACTCCGTGAACTCGTGAAGGACGGATTGCAATGCTATGAGCGTCGACTCCAAGAGCAAGAGGCTCGATTGAATGATCAAATGACGCGCATCAACATCAACTTGGCCAATCTTGCCAATCGACGGCATTCATCATCATCCTCAAGGTCTCGCCACTCAAGCCACCACAATCAAGATCTTCACCAAGCTCATCGCCATGACCGCCATGATCGCAACAACAACATGGAGGATGGTGGATAACCTCAACAACCACAACCACCTCCTCAACAACCACAACAACCCCCTCAACAACAAGCTCCGCGACAACATTGGTATGAAGATAGCTCTCCATCACCACCTCCTCGGCATCGCCAAGGCCGTGGTGACCCTCTTCAACAATCGCAATGCCCGGACCTTCGACAACATCATCACCCACCTCCACAAGGCCACACTCAAGACTATGGCCACAATGACTTCATGGAAGGTGCTCGTCAACATCGAAGGCCACCAAGGCGCAATACGCGTCCCAACAACAATGACCGCCAAGACAATGATCGTCCTCAACACCCTCTGACGAAAGGATGAATCCTGGACCTATCGGGTAACCCTACCCAGTTCAAAAGCCCAAGACCCAAGCCCGAAGGGAGATGCCATAGACAGTTCTAAAAGGCCCAATCAAGGCGCACCCGCAAAGCCTTGCGGATTAAGAAAGGAAACTTGTAACTGACTTCAGGTTAGGGTTTGTAACCCCCCGGGCACGGTTTGAGACCTGTCCACCTATATAAGGCCAGGAGAATCACCAGGAGGGGGACCAAGCAAGACCGCACCACCTAAGCCTTGAGATTAAGATCTACTCTCGACTCGAGCACCCCCAGTGTAACCGATCTATTGTGCTAATACAGATCGACAGAAGCAGGAGTAAGGGTTTTACCTCTACGAGGGCCCCGAACCTGGGTAAATCGTGCCCCCTATTAGCCGACGATTGTCACCAGCGCCTACACGTTCTCCTAATCGAAACCCTATCGGTTCACCCGTGGGACTTGTTGAGATGCATATTCGACAATTGGCGCCGTCTATGGGAACGGCGGGCGCTGGATTTACGGCATCTTTGGCCTCATCATCACCAAATTTCAGCTGGAGCCCCGGAACTTCAACTCCAGCCGATCCGATCCGAATCGGGTCGGTCATCGTCGCGCCCCACTCGTTGGAATCTCGCCCAGCGTTCAACGACCTGGAGAAAAGCGTCACCCTGACGTTCGGGAGCTTCCAATTCTACGCCAACAAAGCGGGGATCCTGCACTTCCCCGAGAAAACCAATCTCGAAGGATGGGACTCTGAGTCGGTCTTGAAGCCTGAAGCTGTCGACTCGCTACCCAACTACGCGAGTCGCGACCTAGCAAAAAGCGGCGAATCCATCCGCCTGAGCACTCGCAACTTCCACACCATCTCTCCAGAGGAACCCTCTCTTGTTGAGAAAGCTCTCCAATCCACGCCGAGGACTCACATGCCATATCTGGACCAGGTCTGCATGGCAGGATCGACTGACCCACCCGAAGAGACGGAAGAGAGCGCGAGCACATCAAAGTATTGCGAGCAGCCTGGCTCAAGGAAAAAGCGGCCGTACACTCAGCCAAACCGATTGAAGAAGGATCCCCCTAGGAAGATCTAATCGAGACCACTACCATCTAGTGAAAGCGGCAACATTGGTCAAAGAAGCTCGCAAGGATCTGGCCGAGCGGAAAAAGCTAGCGGATGAGTCAAGCCAGCACCGTGCGGCACTCTCCAAGACACATTCTGTAGGGAACCATACCGGAAGGAAGAGATACGTCTCGAAGACCGCAGCCATGGATGGTGAATCTCTAAGCGGGATCAGCAAGACACTCGAAACCTCCCTCATGCGCGTCGACGATGACGGCAACGTGCACCCGACAACTCCCGCCGCCGCAGTTCTAGCCGCAACCACTTACCTGCAGGCGAACCAGCCAGGGGAGAACGACCCCCGCGCGGAGCAATACAGCCAAGTCCAGAAGGGGTTGGGCATGGCAGGCGCAAGACTCGAGGCTCAAAACCGCAGGAACGCGACAGAAAGGGAGGCCGAGAAAACCCCTCGGAAAGACAAAGGAACGCACCACGGACGCGGGAGTACATCGCCTAGAAGAGAGAAGTCACCTCGGTGCGCCCGAGGAAAAGAAGCTCGACGACGCGGTGACAACCCGAGTAGCAGCTATGACAGCCCGAGGGATCAAGATCGCAGCCCGCGGCACAACAGCAGCCGCTCGTGACACCGCAGCAGGAGCCGCGGAAGGAGGTCGATCGCGACCAGCCTGGATACAACACACGATCTAACATCGCGCAAAACAAGGTTAACAAGGCCCGGGCGGCCAGGAACGGAGCGTGTTCCCCATCCACCTCTTCTGACGAAGAGGCCTGCGGCGCATTATGCTTCACTCGCAACATCCGCGAGGCGCCAATGCCCAGAAGGTTTAAGCTTACTACGGAAGTGCTGAAATACGACGATTCGCTGGAGCCGCAATCCTGGCTGTCGGATTACCTCACGGCAGTCAAATGCCAACGTGGGAACAAGACCACAACTATGCAGTACCTTAACTTACATATTGTAGGTGCAGCACACAACTGGCTCGAAGGAAGACCGAAGGCATGCTACGGATCATGGGACGATCTGAATTTCGACTTCTGCAAGAACTTCCAGGCGACATATAAAAGACCCGCGACCATCGAGGAGCTGCGAGCTTGCAAGCAGAAAAGTGGCGAGTCTACTCGCGAGTACATCCAGCGATGGACCACACTTAGGAATATATCGGGAAACATATCGGAAGAGGTTGCAGTCGAAGCTTTTGCCAAAGGAGCTCGGCGAACCGCCTTCAGAGAAGAACTGGGACGAGCCGCACCCAAAACCATCGGACAACTAATGGCTATAGCCGACAGATGGGCCAACGGAGAGGACTCGGTGCGCAATGAAAAGGCATCTTCGCCAGCGCCCGAGGACGACCATCATGGTCGAAATAAAAAGAGAAAGTATTACGATCATGATGATCGAGAAGAAATGGTAGCGGCAGAGTTCACGAGAAATCGCGACAGGGGATATCGTGGAAATCGCGAATGGAAGCCAAAGCCAGAGGATAAAACTCCCGAGGAGGACCTCGATGGTTACTGCACGCTACATCTATTTACAGATAAGCGCGCTGGCAAAACCAAGGCAACACACCTTCTCAAGGATTGCCGAAAGTTCCTTGACATACACGAGGCCTTCTCGAAGAAAAACAGAGCGGCAGTCAATCAGGGCTACCCGTAGCTCCCGGGAGGAAGAAACCAGGGATTCCACCCGCCGCAAGCCCTACCTCCACCAGGAAACCAAAATACGGTGCTAGCCGCGCTGACAGTGCCGCCCGGCGCAAACAAGGGAGGCAATGGGTACCCGAACCCAGCAGGACTCCTAGGGATGATACAAAAAGTCTGCCCGTGTAACATCCTGAGTTGTGGTCATAACCATGTGATGCTCACACCATCAGTACAGGATGCTGACCTTTAACCCATGTTCTGTTTCTTTGGATCCTGAGGAATATCTTCTACCTCAGGATGGCTAGGTAGTTTCAACTCCAATAGCCGTAGGTTTTCTCTTGTAACCAAGAAGGGATCACAACAAGAGTGGTCATCATGAAATCCACATCTTCGTTCTTAGTTCAGCTATATCGATCTTCTAGCATGGGTTTTACAAAAGAGTATCACCTGTGCACTCTCCATGGCCTCTGGATTTTCCGGAGCATGTTCCTATCTTCGAGTTGCTCTCAAATCTCCATCCGTTCTTTTGAAACCAAGTTGCATATGTGTGTTGGATTGATCCAATGCATTTGCTCTTGTTTTCCGTCAAAACATTCCACCTTGGAATGTCAGGAGAAACAAACTCCAGTACCTCGTTCATCTCGAGGACCAGGTCAAAGTTTTGTAATCCGCAGATCAAAGAAGTTTCATCAACTTCCGATCTGTTCTACCTTTGAGTATCACACTCCTTTATATCAGGAGGTTGTATTGAGTCTCATGACCTTAATGATGAAGTGATGCTCCTACACGTCTTCATTCACCCCTTTTCCTCCAAGCTTGAATGCTCGAGAATGTTGGGTGTGCATTGATATGTGTATCAGATATTCTTAGCAGTTCCTATTGCTTTGAAATATTTAAGAAACATCTGTATCCTTCTTAGCACTATTGGTCACCCGGTCTCTACTTCAAGTTGACCGTGTTACCAAATCCGTTCATTCCGGTTCACATTCTTGGTCAAAGAGTTAGGTTAACACCGATGCTCTCAAGATCATATCAGTTGCTTTGAAAAGCAAGCCTCCTTTCAAATTCCTAGACCTAACGGTAGGTTGTGATATTCTTGTTGTCTTTCTAGAAGTATCACCAGGTTTTACCTGACTGTGATGTCTAAACCAGGAGTAATTTGAACCACTCCTTTCTCCAAGGAACCCTGCTGGATATCCTGGACTAGTTGGTTGAGCTTAATCACTAACTTGGAGAGTTGAAAGACAAAAGCTCCGCCTAACTTGATCCTTCGTTATGGGATGTCCACTTTCCTTTGCGTTGAAGCATGATAGTATCTCCTTAATGGACATGCTATCTGTCCACCCTTTATTTGATTTGGGCTATCGTCAGATCAAGTTCAGATTCAAGGATTATCTTGATGGTGTTTTCACTCATGGTGTTTTTTCCCAGTTACACCTTCATGTCCTTTAGCCTAAACGACATTTTACCACGTTCATGTATCATATGAGTCCCTCTTCCTGGAGTGTCTTGATAAGTGTGTTGTTGAGCCCATCAATGACATTCTTATATCTCCAAGTTACAAGATGTTCATGCTGAACAAATGGCAACAATGTTGGAAACTCTCGAGAACCATCTGTGTGTTATCACGAAGTTGTGTTCTGGATGTTCGAAGTGACTCTCTCGGGTTCGTGTGCTTTTGGTGAAAGTTGTCGCCATGGACATGAGTAGAGTTCTCTTGTTCCCTCGGGAATAATCCAAGTCGGTCACGCACGTGTGGGGTATTCTTGAGATGGTAGGTTGTTACCTCCATTTATTTGAAGAAGTTTGCATCCACGCAAGGCCACTGATTGACTATTCGTGAAAAAGAAGAAGTCTATGAACTTCGTTATCTTTGTATCGTTTTCCCAACAAGGACTCCGATGTGTTCTTTTGCAAGTAATTCATGTGGGTGCAACCGTCTTTCGTAAGTTGCTAATACAGGAGTTCTGCAATCTCGTTCATCTTCTTGAGCGTGGCATCATAGTCCATATCTTGAGAATCTAGCATATGTATCTCATTGGTAACCGGTGCAAGCTCTTCGATCAAACACATAGAGTCCAAGTTATCTATCCACTAACCAGAGCTGAATCTCAAGCAACAATGATGGTTGGTGTTTCCTCAAGGATTTTGACTTAGGTCCTTTCAAAAATCCGGCATGGTTGATGATGTGGTTGACACAATTAGCCGGAAGGCCTAATGTCATATCTCTTTGAATCCGCAAGAACAGCCACTCTCCGTGAGAATTCTTGTGTGGCTCATTCTAACATGTTTCCTTCCCGTTCTTCCAAACTGAAGTTCATCGTTCACTTGATCACCTACAGAAGGCTTGCATAAGCCTGACATTGGTATCTAGAACATCAAGGATAATTTGGAAGTTGATTCTTCCAATATCTCTCTGTAAACCCTCCAAACTTTTCTTTCAGTGGAAACAAGTTCATCTTGAGAACCATCTCGAGATGTTTTGTAACCGCTATTGATCAGTTCCCTTTTCAAGTTGTTTATACTTGAATTTTTGTTCATCTCACACATTGTGTGAATTTGTCAGTCACTTCAACCATGGGATCTTAACCATGTGGTAGATGTATTGCTACGTCTAAACCACAACGAGAAAGAGATTCCTTATTCCTTTCGGTGTTCCAACCCCAATGGTTACCCATCCTTATGGTGTGACCAAGAATTCCTCCTTAATTACGGTGTTCCAACATCCT
The DNA here is from genome assembly GCA_028641055.1 of Alopecurus myosuroides. NCBI lineage: Eukaryota > Viridiplantae > Streptophyta > Magnoliopsida > Poales > Poaceae > Alopecurus > Alopecurus myosuroides. The sequence continues at coordinate 28,045 of JAPCYS010002488.1, read as the reverse complement.
TTGGTTACTCATCTTCTGCAGTGAAGTAACATCCCGATCCTTGACAAGGTTTTCAACAAACTTTAACGGAATGAAAGTTCCGTTATCTTTCGTGTCCACTTCAAAGAGTGAACATGATCATGTATCAAATTCTCTTCAACACACGGATTACAGTGTTTACTCGTGTTTTTCCTCGTTTGTGGATATTATGTTTTGGTACTCAAGACAATCCTCTCCATCTTGGTTTTCTGTTTGAAGAAACCTCGATGTCATAAGTTGTTCAACCTTTCTTTACAAAAGGATTTAAAGTCTATGCAAAGCTCATATTCCAAATCCTTTCAAGAACCATCGTCCATAAACTTGAAACCATCTTTTATCCCCTCCGTTATCTTGATGTGTTTCATGCACGATAACACAACAGTTCTTTATGAACATTTCTGTCATGAGTTATCCATGAGATGCTCGATCTTGGTCAAGATCAGTTCCTAAGAGTTTTCCCTCTCACCTAAGGTGTAGCCGCTGGAGATCTTCGCAAGTGCTATGGATCAACCTCTTGAAGAAGAGAACCGTAAGGTTCGAGAAGATCATTCAAACCAGTGTTCCTTCTTTCTTCTCCTTCGAGAATCTCGGGACGAGATTCTTGTAAGGGGGGTAGATTTGTAACATCCCTGTTTTGCTACAATAGGGTTTGTTGTGTTGTGCTCATGTCATTCATGCATGAAAGAATTTTGAAACAATTTAAATTTTGAATTTAAATGAAACTTGCTCAAAAACCACTTAAAGTGATCACCCAAAATTTGTTTTAAAAACAAATTCAATTTGGGAAAAACAAAACATGGTTTTGTTGGAAATTTTGTGAGCTTTCCAAAAATAATTTTTGCCAAATTTTATTCCTACAAAAAGGGCCTCAACACTTTGTTTTCAGTTCTGTTCTTAAAGGAAAAGGACTTAGTTGTAACTTCCCAAAACTTTTCAGGGGGTTATTGGGAGTTTTCCCTTTGTCTTCTTCCTCGCAGCGGAAGCAGCTCGGTGGAGCTCTCCTGGTCGCCCGATCCCCCGCAGCGATCAGCGCCGCCGCGCTGCTGTCCTCATCAAGTACAAGAGCACCACGACACCTCTCCCTACCTCTCACCCCCTCGCTTCCTTCCTCTCTCTCTGTAACGTCTCGGTGCGGCCGAAACACTAGCTCGGGCCGGCCTCCATGGCGCCACCAACTCCGGCAGCCCCGCGGTGAACGGGGACCGCCTCTGGATTCGCCTCGAACCGCTCGTGCTCCTACCATAAGCCTCCTGAACGGGGAAGGCCAAAATCGCCCCCGTCGTCGTCATCTTCTCCACGGCCGGTAGCCGGCCACCGGCAAAATTCCCCGCCTCCCGTCCTCCTCCTGCCCCGCCGGTTGTCTCCCCGTGATCACGGTGAGCCGCTGCACCTCAGGTTGATCTCCTTTACCTCCCTCTCCCTCTGGTTTGCCTTGTCACCGTGCACCTCCCTCCGCCGCCGCGGTTCCTCGCCGCCGGCGAACTTTCCGGCGACCTTTTGGTCACCGGTTGGTACCCCTCGACTCCCCTCGGCCAGCTCTAGCTCATGCACTAATTTGTTTGATCCAATTTTGCACACAATTCGTCGATTTCGTGAGCATCTGTGAGGTTCAGAGAAGAGTGAGGTCATCTTTGCATCATGATGACATCATGAACCGTTTTCTGTTTTTTCTAAAAGAGGAGAGTATGACACGTGCCCCCCACCTGTATTTGAATTCCAGAAAATAAGTAAAATTGTTTAATTAATATCTTCCAAAATGTTACTCAGAAAAATAAAATAAAAGTATGGTTATGATCCTAAAAATATTCTCTACCAAAATATGTGTATTTCATATATGTTTGAGAAAGTTGAAAAATGGCCATTATTTAATGCTGTTTAAATCATTTTAAAATGGAAAAATAAGTTTTTATTCAAAAAAACTAGAAAATTAAAAGTTATATACCATTTTGCTCAAAATGACAAATGCAACCTATTCATGATGTTTTCAAACCCATTTGAGCAATAAAAATTTGTACTCACTTTCATAACCGCCCGAAACCCCCTCCGGGGTCTATTTCGGGTTAATTTCAGTAAAATTGCATATCTGCCATATGAACCCTAGCAACCCAATGATCATGCTTAGGGCTTTATTTCAGTGCATTAACTTGCTCATGCATACATATTGCGCATTGCATCGATGCCATGTGATGATTGTTGTTCTTCTTGTTTCGGTGTTTGTTTCCCCCTCGGTAGAACGTGACTCCGAAGAGAAGGCCAGCAATCCAATGACGAATACTTGATCTTAACCGACAAGTCAAGCACTTATTCCTAAAGACTTTATCTGGTTTTCTTATAACCAAGGAAAGCATAACCTCTTATCTGCCCATATATGATTTCGAAAGACTTTTGGTTCTCGTATAATTGCATTCGATTCCAATGTATCTTGAGTCAATAGATAGAGTTATCCTATTTATTTGCATAACCCAGATATCATGATTCAATTCTCCTAGCAGACATAGGAGTTGTTTGTGTGTATCGCCAGAGCCTCAAATATGCCATGCTTAGTCATACCTGCCTGCTGATCTCTGCTCCATCCGGTTGATGAATCAGAGCCACAAATGAATCTAGTATGATAGTATGCTGTGGAAAGTTAAGAGATCTTGTTTAACATGATTTAAAGGTGTGGATGACGAGACCACAGAGGGTCTGTGGTGGTTGTCTCGTTCATGCCCCTAGGAGCGAGTTCTCGTCTTCGAGCCAAGACTGAGCGTGCATCCACACGGGGATTGGATTCCCCTCGGTCTCAACTTGCCTAGTTTGTTCCATGAGTTGCCTAGTTCGGGCTTTCCATTTGGATTTGCGGGGATATTAAAACCTTTTCAAAACTAGGACCTGGTGGTGTATCGGCGCTCTGCGGGTAGGTAACCGTCGAGCATTGCGCACAACGATAGAGACCCGACAGGAGATGGCCACTCCCTATTGGCGGTCCATCTCTACTCGGAGCGACTCATGGAGTAGGCGAAGTAAGGGAAAGGTCGTGGTCAACCACCCTCTGCCGGCACTTCCCGGACTAGTGCTAACCCGGTGGCACTAAGAGTCGGTTGATACGTGTGGTTAAAGTTGTACACCCCTGCAGGGTTAAATCTTTTCGAAAAGCCGTGTCCGCGGTTAAGGACGACTTGGTGATGGATTCTGTGATCATAGATAACTTAAACGGAATGATTAAAACTTGCTGATAACGAATGAAGGATGCCTCCTCGGAGATGCCGAGAGGGGTTACCTTGTAGCATGAGTTACCGGAACAACTTGAGGAGGTGATCTTTGAAGCACGAGGTGCTGAAATGATTTGGTGGTTTAAAAAGATGATGATTTCAGTAGTTGAGTAGCTTTCTCATCTGTTTTCGAAATACTCTATGAGACGTGCTATTCCTCCCTCAACTTGGAAAACAAAGATGGCTTTACGCAAAATAACCTTCATAACTCTTTCTAAAAGAAGCAGATATATAATAGGTTAACTAAGACTTGTTGAGTACCTCCCGTACTCATGTTTGCTTCAACTTGGTTCAGGTGGAGTTCCTCAGTTCGATGGTGTTTCGACGTGGACATCGACGAGTAGTTTGGGGTTCCTAGGTAGCAGCCTGGAATCTATGGGCTGGGACGTCGCCTTATGTTGCGGCCTCTTAGGCCTTTTTGGTTCTTGTTGGTTAGCAACATAATTTGCCTTCTGTTGTCTGATGTAATGTTGGGTCGTGTGACCTCTGTTTGTAAGCTATACTCTAGTAACATCTGTTTAATACAAGTTTCATGTCTAGAGTGTTGCTTTGATCGGTTGTTGGTTTCGAGCTCATTGTTATACAGTTTTGGCTATGCCTGCATAGTTGTCGCAGTCGAGGGGTTGTGGAGCCGATGATCCATGTCCGAGCCCGCCTGTCGATTTGATCGGCCTGGGGCGAGGTAACCCCAGTAACCCTCGATTGTTGTTGCACTTTCTGGACACATAGCAGCTCTGTATAACTTTGGTCCCGTTCCTTCAGTTTCATCCGACTCGTGGACACTTGGTTATGCATAATTGGTTATGACTAGCATGGATACAAGGAGTAGTAGACCGGGGATCCGGACTACGTGCCGATGAATCTGGTCTGCCTGCCGTTGTTTGTTGCGGCCGGGGCTGGTAACCCTGAAGCCCTTGTGCGTCCATGGCTAGGAGCACATAACAGTATGTATATCTCTGGGTCCGGGGTCTGACAGCCCGTCCCGCAGGGACCAGAAAACAAATACTCGACAAGTATTCATGGTTGTCCAAGCTCCACCGTCCAAACCCGAGTATCTGAAGATGTCCGACCAGCCGATAACTTTCTCCAAGGAGGACCATCCCCCCCCGAGTCTATCGACCAGGACACGCCACACTCGTCATCCATGCGCAGATAGGCAACTACGAACTTGCCCGAGTGTTCATGGACGGAGGCAGCGGGATCAACATCATTTATGCGGACACACTCAGTAGGATGAACAGGAACCTGGACGGACTCGCAGAATCAGAGACATCTTTTCACGGGATAGTACCGGGGAAGGCAGTCCACCCACTTGGAATAATCAACTTGGAGGTGGTGCTCGGCGGCCGAAGCAATTACGGACGAGAATTCCTTGACTTCGAAGTAGTCGACTGGCCCTCACAGTACCACGCTATTCTTGGCCGAACAACATTCGCCAGATTCATGGCGGTACCACGATACGCCTACCTGAAGCTCAAGCTACCTGGGGAACATGGCACCATCACCATCGACGGCGATTTCCAAAAATCCAATAAGTGCGAAATCGAGTTCAACAAGATCGCCAAATCTTTCGGAATACAGGAGGAGCTGGAAGAGGTAGCAAAAACCACGGACCACTCTGTGATGCCTCTCACCAAAAAGAACTCCCCAGAGCTCGAGTTCAGAACAAACAGCGACACTCGAAAGCATCAAGTGCACCCGACGGAGCCTACGAAGACGGCGATGGTGTCCACCACCCTCTCGCCAGCATAGAAAGGCGCGCTCGTCGAACTCCTCCGTGAGTACTGGGAAATCTTCGCCTGGCAGCCTTCAGATATGCCAGGGATACCCAGGGAGTTTGCCGAGCACTCACTCAAAGTCGATAAGGACGCCAAGCCTATCAAGCAGACAACCCGACGGTTTTCAGAGCCAAAGCAAAAAAGCACTTGGAGAAGAAGTGAATAGACTACTCGCCGCAAAGTTCATCAGAGAAATAAAGATATCCACTTGGTTAGCAAACCCAGTGCTAGTCCCAAATAAAAACACTGACATCCTTCGCGTGTGCATCAACTACACGTTGTTGAACAAACACTGCCCCAAGGATAACTTTCCCCTACCACGTATCGACCAGATCGTGGACTCCACCGCAGGCTGCCAGCGCCTCTCCTTCTTAGACGCCTACTCGGGCTATAACCAGATCAGGATGAAGAAGGAAGACGAGGAGAAGACATCATTCATCACACCTCACGGTGTCTACTACTACACGACAATGCCCTTGGGCTAAAAAAACGCAGGCGCAACATATCAGCGCTGCATGCAAAAATGCCTCGCCAAGCTCATTGGCAAGAACGTGCAAGTGTACGTTGACGACATCATCATGAAGACTCGAGTGGAGGGCACGCTCCTCAACGACATCAGAGAAACATTCGACGCTCTGAACGCGTACAGGATCAAGCTCAACCCTACCAAGTGCGTTTTTGGCGTCCCTGCAGGACAACTTCTCGGGAATCTAGTGTCCGCTCGAGGAATCGAAGCCAACCCGGAGAAAATCCAAGCGATCCTGACAATGAAGGAGCCAACCAATCTCCATGGTGTGCAGTAGATCGCAGGACGACTAGCCGCCCTGAGCAGATTCATTGCAAGACTAGGCGAGCAAGCATTGCCCTTCTACAACCTGTTGAAGAAGATAGATAAGTTCGAGTGGACACCCGAAGCAAAAAAAAAGGCGTTCCTCGATCTGAAACAACTACTGCAGAGCAAGCGCGTCCTGGCAACACCACAAGAAAAGGATCCCTTATACCTATATCTAGCCGCAACTAACCAAGTCATCAGCACGGTCATCGTGGTCAAGCAGCCAGAAGAAAGGAAGGCGTACGGCGTCCAAAGATCAATATATTACATCAGTGACGTGCTTTCCCCGTGCAAACAGCGATACCCTCACTACCAGAAACTCGCGTATGGCGTGGTACTCACAGCTCAAAAACTCAAGCACTACTTCCAAGAACATACCGTCACGGTGCTAAATGACGCATCACTCGGTACTATCATGAACAATCCCATGGCATCCGGAAGAATTGCAAAGTGGAGCATCGAGCTCGGAGCCTGGGACATCATCTATGCAGGGCGCAATTCTATGAAATCACAGGTACTCGTGGAATTCCTGAGCGAGTGGACAGAACAGCAAACATCAGGACTGCCAGAATACTCGAGCAACTGGATAATGTACTTCGACGGGTCGAAGAGGAACGAAGGAGCTGGAGCCGGGGTCGTCCTCATATCCCCCAGGGGATACAAACTGCAGTACGTCCTAAGGCCGGATTTCCCACACGATGACCCGGCATCCAACAACGACGCAGAGTACGAGGCCCTCCTTCACGGCATGAAAATGGCGATCGCCTGCGGAGCCACCCGATTGATGATCTATGGAGATTAAAACCTCATCGTACAGCAGACGATGAAGGAGTAGGACGCTATCGCGGATAACATGGTCGCCTATCGGGATATGTATAATCTGCTCGAGGGAAGTTTCAAAGGGTGCGAACTAAAGTATATTGCACGATCCAGCAACGAGGAAGCGGATAAACTGGCAAACATGGGTCTTCAAACACGCCCATACCGCCAGGAGTATACTTCGAGCGAATGATCAAGCGTTCAGTCAAGGTCAAAAAGCCAGCGGGAGCACCCACAGCATTGGAGACGGATGCCAGCTCGCAAATCGATGTCATCGAGCTCAGCCACAATATTTCAAGACAAGTTTTTTTGGTCGAGCCGGTCTGGACGCAGAAATACCTCGACTACTTGTCCAACAAACAGCTCCCAGCAGACGTTTGCGAGGCCCGACAAATAGTACGACGCAGCAAAACCTTTCAGGTGCTCAATGGAGAGCTATACAAACAGAGCATATCAGGAATATTGCAAAGATGCATCCTTGTGCGGAGTGGGCGAAGTGCATCTCTAGATAGGAGTTGTCCGTCTTCGCCTGGATCGCGAAGCCGCCTAGTGCGGAGCGGCTCCCCCAGCTGGTCACCTAGACGCGACTTCTCATGGAAGACCCGCACTTTGAACAGGGCCTTCCAGAGGCCCCAGTGCGGGCGAATGCCCAAGAAACACTCACAAAGTATGATAAAGCACGAGATGTGCTGCATCGCATTTGGAGGCAGATCATGGAACTGTATGCCGTAGACATACATCAATCCAAGAAGGAAAGGATGAAGAGTGAACGAGAGGCCGCGCGAGACGTGATCCGCGAAAATCACGGGCTCGTTCGCGCGGGGATTCGGTACCTCCTCCTTCTTCCTCAGGTGAACGCGCTTGTCGCCCTCGGGGGAGGGGGGCAGCAGCCCCTCCCTCTGCATGTCCTTGATGCTCTTGTTGGTGGTGCTGGCGGAGCGCCAGTCGCCCGTCCTCACGGTGGGTCGCGTGGGGACACCCTCAGCCGCCTTCGATGACGATGCGGTAGCGCCACGCTTCTTCCCTCCAGTCATGAGAGCTCGTGGGTGTTTACAGAGAAGGAGGTGTGCGCGAGGTGGAAGAAGGAGAGCAAATTGCCAGAAAAATTACTTTCCACCTAAGGGAAATTACTTATACGCAAGCCAAATCGATCTGAACCATTGATCTGGTGACGTGGCACCCATCGCGGCTGCCACGCGTGGAGTGGAAACGAGGCGGCGGTACGCAGTTACCTCTGCCACGATCTTTACAACAGATCGTGCGCATTTACGGCGCGTGGCTCGCGGGAAAACCGGAAACGACCTCTTGTTTCCGGTCAAAAGCTGACAAGGTGGGCCATCACGCTCTGCTCTGTCATGTCCCATCGGGAGGAGCCATAAGAAACAAGTGCGCAATGACATCATCGCATACCTCATCAAATCCGAAAATCCTTTCGGGTGGGATCCCTGACATGAAATTTCTTTTGTATGGGCATATCAAGACGCGAAAACTCTTTCGCATAAGCTCCATAACACGGAATTTCTTTCATATGGGCATATCAAGACGCGAAAACTCTTTCGCATAAGCTCCATAACACGAAGTTTCCTTCGTATGGACATATCAAGACGCAAACACTCTTTTGCATAAGCTCCATAACACGAAATTTATTTCGTATAGATGCATCAAGACGTGAATTTTTTTCCGCACAAGTTCCCTGCACATGAAAACTCTTTTGTATGGGCCTAATGTGACAAGTGCACCAAGGGAAATCTTCCCATTCAAATACACTCAAAATGATACTCGCGAGTGAGCAGTTCCTGCCACTTTGACATACGATGTATACACATCCTTACCCTAGATCGTTCATCCGACTAGGCACATCCGGATTCCGTATTCTCTCAGATACGAAGGTAAGACCCAAAAGATCTCTCTTGAGGGCCTGGAATCGCACTCAAGCCGCGTCCTCCGGTAAATTTCCGTGTCAACAACACGAAGAAAAATCCTAGCGGACGCGCCGGGTACCCCTATAGGTTAAGTTTGACTCGGTAAGACCTCCACGACCCAATCGCAATGATCACCTCACCGGATTCGAGTCGGAGGTCTCGAGTCTGTGTAGGCCGGATGCAATTAATTGGCCCTGAGCTTTCGGGAGAGCCAAGGAACTGATCCATATCCTTCTGCAAAAATAGCCAACACACAGGCACTTTCATCGCTCGATACTCGAGTACAAGAAACGCATCATACACAGGGTACACGCCCTCTAAATACCAGGCGATTGAAGCAATCAATCCAAAAGAAATCAAGACGAACTTTGAGCGTCTACCCGACAGATTCTCAATCGAGTAAAACGCTCGGGGGCTACTGACGAAGGGATGAATCCTGGACCTATCGGGTAAGCCTACCCGGTCCAAGGCCCAAGACCCAAGCCCGAAGGGAGATGCCATAGACAGTTCTAGAAGGCCCAATCAAGGCCCACCCGCAAAGCCTTGCGGATTAAGAAAGGAAACTTGTAACCGACTTTAGGTTAGGGTTTGTAACCCCCCCCCCCTCGGGCACGGTTTGAGACTTGGCCACCTATATAAGGCCAGGAGAACCACCAGGAGGGGGACCAAGCAAGACCAAACCACCTAAGCCTTGAGATTGAGATCCATTCTCGACTTGAGCACCCCCACTGTAACCGATCTATTGTGCTAATACAGATCGACAGAAGTAGGAGTAAGGGTTTTACCTCTACGAGGGCCCCGAACCTGGGTAAATCGTGCGCCCTGTTAGCCGACGATTGTCACCAGTGCCTACACGTTCTCCTAATCGAAACCCTATTGGTTCAGATCCACTCTCGACTTGAGCACCCCCACTGTAACCGATCTATTGTGCTAATACAGATCGACAGAAGTAGGAGTAAGGGTTTTACCTCTACGAGGGCCCCGAACCTGGGTAAATCGTGCGCCCTGTTAGCCGACGATTGTCACCAGTGCCTACACGTTCTCCTAATCGAAACCCTATTGGTTCACCCGAGGGACTTGTTGAGACGCATATTCGACACGCTCGAGATGAAAAAGTGCTTCTGCAACGCCCTTAACCTCAACAAGGACGTCCTCAACAACATCGACATGACAATGATGATAGTGAACACCGTGAAGCAAGACTCCGTCACCACCAACAACCACCTCCTAATGACCGCTGGCGTCATCCTCCCCATCATGATCGCCACCACGAAGACATGAGGATGACCCATACGATGATTCACCACCCTTCTATGATGAAGACCCCCATAAGCGTCCCCATTGTCAACAAGAAGACAACAACATGAGTGCCCTTCGCTTCAATGTACCAAAGTTCAATGGTGAGAATGACCCCAAAGAATATCTTTCTTGGGATCTGAAGGTGGACAAGATCTTCGGCATTCACAACTTCACCAACAAGAAAATGGTTGCCTTGGCATCGTTGGAATTCGAAGGCTATGCACTCTTATGGTGGGATCGTCTCCAAGCCGAACGAGTCCGCAACCGCATTGCTCCTATTGCCACTTGGAATGAGATGAAGAAATTCATGCATGGTCCTTTTGTTCCTCCACACTACAAGCGTGACCTCTTCAAGAAGCTTCAAGAACTTCGTCAAGGTTTGAAATCCGTTGATGAGTACTACAAGGAAATGGAGACATCTTTGATTCGAGCTCATGTGATGGAATCTCAAGAGAAAACAATGTCCTGTTTCCTTAATGGCCTCAGCTATCCTATAAGGAAGATTGTCGAGTATCAACCATATGATAACATCGTTGCCCTTGTCCATCAAGCTCTCAAGGCCGAACTTCAAATTGCAGAAGATCTCCAGTAAAACAAGCAAAAGGCTTTCTTTGCCTGAAGACCCTCCTCTTCGTCTCCAATGACAAAAGTGACTACTCCAACCAACAACAAGAGCACCTTTAGAGCTTCTAGTGCTCAACCGTTCAAGAAACAAGTGCCTCCCACCACCACTTCGAGTACTCCTCAAGTCAAGTCAAGTACTAGTACTTTCTTCAAATGTGGTGGAAGTGGCCACAAGTCCTTCGAGTGTTACAACAAGATGATCATGATTGTCAACAAAGACGGTGAACGTGATTCCATGAGTGAAGGCGAATACTATGCCTTGCATCAAGTTTCTCTCAACTCCTTGGACGTGCCCAATAATGATGAAGAAAGTGTATATTGCGATGAGGACAGGAATCCATCCCTAGTGGTGACAAGAGTCCTTACTACTTCTCCTCAAGGTGAGCATGAGCAATGTTGCAATCTCTTTCAAACTAGAGTCGACATCAATGGAAAATCAATCAAGGTTATCATCGATGGCGGTAGTTGCCACAACTTAGCTAGCAAAGAGCTTTGCGACAAACTCCAATTTACTTACAAGCAACATCCTCATCCATACCATGTCCAATGGCTTAGTAACTCCGGAACCTTCAAGATTCAACATATGGTTTCCGTACAATTCAAGATTGGCCATTTATGAAGACACGGTTGAGTGTGACGTTGTGCCTATGACCGTGTGTCATCTTCTTCTTGGACGACCTTGGCAATATGACAAGAGTGCTATTCATGATGGGCGTACCAACAACTATAGCTTCAAGTGGAATAACAAGACGTTTGTGCTACGTCCCATGTCTCCTAGGAAAGTGATCGCCGACAATGCCAACACTCTTGCACATAAACAAGAAGAGCTCAAATCTCGTGAGATGAGTGGTGAGAGAGCGATTCACCTCAAAGAGAGTGAGAGCCACAAGCCAAATCTGAGTGGAAAAAGTCCGAGTGTTCCCAAAGGCCTTGCCTTACTGGCCACCAAAAGGGAGATGCGAGAGTTACGAGATGACCCATCCATCCTCCACTTTGTCCTCGTGTGCAAAGGGGAAGCACTTGACACTAAAGACATGACAAGTTTCCCTCCATCTTTGTTGCCTTTGTTGCAGGAATTTGAAGACGTGTTTCCCGATGAACTCCCTCCGGGTCTACCTCCACTACGAGGAATGGAACACCGCATTGACCTCATCCCGGGTGCCCCACTTCCAAACCGCGCTCCTTACCGCACCAACCCTGAGAAGACTAAGGAGATTGAGCGCCAAATCCAAGATCTACTCGACAAAGGTTTTATCCGTGAATCCCTTAGCCCTTGTGCTGTGCCGGTTATACTTGTTCCAAAGCAAGATGCTACTTCATGAATGTGCATGGATTTTCGCCCTATCAATGCTATCATCGTTAGATATAGACATCCTATTCCTAGGCTCGATGACATGCTTGATGAATTGAGTGGTGCTACTATCTTTTCAAAAATTGTTCTTAAAAGTGGATACCATCAAATTCGCATGAGTATAGGTGATGAATGGAAAACGGCTTTCAAAACAAAACTTGGTTTGTATGAATGGCTTGTCATGCCCTTTGGTCTTTCGAATGCCCCATCAAACTTTATGCGCCTCGTGAATGAAGTTTTGTGTCCTTTCATTGGAAAATTTGTTGTTGTTTACTTTGATGACATCCTCATTTATAGCAAGTCTCTGGAAGATCACCTTGATCATGTTTCTCAAGTATTGTTGGCTCTTCGCAAATCAAAACTTTTTCCAATCTTTCCAAATGCAATTTTTGCACCAACAAGCTTGTTTTGTTGGGTTTTGTGATCTCTTCCAATGGAATTGAAGTCGACAACAAGAAAGTTGAGGCAATTAGGAATTGGCCTCCCCCTACTTCCGTGGGTGAGATCAGGCTCTTTCATGCCCTTGCCAGTTTCTATCGCTGCTTTGTGAAAGATTTTTCCACAATTGCTTGCCCTTTGAATGAACTTACAAAGAAAAATGTACCTTTTGTTTGGGAGAACGCGCAACAAAAAGCTTTTGACACCCTTAAGAAATGTTTGACCGAAGCTCCTTTGCTTGTCTTGCCGGATTTTGAGAAAACTTTTGAGATTGAATGTGATGCTAGTGGCATAGGCATTGGTGGCGTTTTCATGCAAAATGGAAATCCCGTTGCTTATCATAGTGAAAAATTAGATGGTGCTAGACTCAATTACCTAATATATGACAAGGAACTATTTGCTTTGGTTAGAGTCCATGAAGTTTGTTAACACTATCTTTGGCCTAAAGAATTTGTCATTCATTCCGATCATGAATCATTGAAATATTTGAAAAGTCAAGCTAATTTGAACAAAAGGCATGCTAAATGGGTAGAATTCATAGAATATTTTCCTTATGTCATTAATTACAAGAAAGGTAAAGAAAATGTTGTAGGTGATGCCTTGTCTCGAAAAGAATGTCTTCTTACACGCCTTGACATCAATGTGATTGGTTTGAATGAAATCAAAGAATTATACTCTTCGGATGCTTTCTTTGTCCCTATTTTTGAGAAATGCTTGCCTAATCGAGGTTTTGATGACTACTATCTCCACAAAGGGTTCTTGTTTAAGGCTAACAAATTGTGTATTCCTGAGTCCTCTCTTCGTTTGTTCTTATTGAAAGAATCACATGAAGGAGGTCTCATGGGACACTTTGGACGTGACAAGACCTATTCCATGCTCTCCAACCACTACTTTTGGCCAAAGATGAAGCACCAAGTTGAACGACTCGTCAAGCGATGTCCTACATGCCTCAAATCTAAGTCCACTTCCAATCCTCATGGTCTTTACGTGCCATTACCTATTCCACATGCACCTTGGAGTGATATTAGTATGGATTTTCTGTTAGGACTCCCATGCACTAAAACCAACATGGAATCAATCTTTGTCGTTATTGGTCGTTTTCTAAGATGGCACATTTCATTACATGCAATAGAACGGACGATGCTTCACGTGTTGCCACCTTGTTTTTCAGGGAAATTGTGCGTCTACATGGTGTGCCCACTTCAATTGTGTCGGATTGCAACGTCAACTTCATCTCCTACTTTTGGAAGACATTGATGGCCAAGCTCGGCGTCAAGCTACTATTCTCCACCGCCTACCACCCACAAACGGATGGACAAACCGAAGTGGTGAACCGCACGCTCTCTTCACTCCTTCGAGCATCGATCAAGCCCAACCTCAAAGAATTGGGAGGAATGCATCCCACATGCCGAGTTCGCCTACAACCGCGCCGTACACCAAGCTACCAAGAAGATCCCCTTCGAAATCGTCTACGGCTTCAACCCCAACACCGCTCTCGACATACTACCATTGCCTTTACGCGAGCAAGTCAATATGGACATTGACAAGCGCACCGACTACATGAAGAAGCTACATGACTCCACAAGAGCTATGCTTGAGAAGCATTCCGAGCACCGAGCCTCCATCATGAACAAGAACAAGAAGCCCATGGTGTTCCAATAAGGTGACCTTGTGTGGCTACACTTGCGCAAGGACCGTTTCCCACAAGAGCGCAAATCCAAGCTCAAGCCTAGAGGTGACGGCCCTTTCAAGATCATCAAGCGCATCAACAACAATGCCTACAAGCTCGACTTATCGCCAACCAAGTATCTCGTCCACAACTCCTTCAATGTCAAGGATCTCTCTCCCTTCCATGGATACCCAAGTGATGACGATGATCGCGAGTCAAGGTCGACTCTTTTTCCAGGGGGGAGATGATGTAGCCCACCCAATTCCACCAAGTTGACCAATAAAAAGATCACGAGCAAAGGCCATACATGACAAGGTGAACTCACTCCTATCTCTTCATGCTTTCAGTGAATTGGTGAATGGTGCGCTACCTCATGTAAATGCCCTTTATGTGCTCAGGTTTGACCCCACCATGGAGCCCCAAGACGATGCTCAAGGTTCCCAAGAACGTGCTCATGAAGTTGCCCAAGAATTCATGGAAGATGCCCAAGAAGAAGCTCTCAAGAAAGAAGAGGAGTAGAAGAAGGAGGTGGAGCGCAGGGAGCCCGGCCAGGCCGGCCTCCAGGCCGGCACCCCCACAGAAGCACCCGGCCTAAAGCCTGGACTAGGCCGGCCTCCCTGTGCACCCCAGGCCGCCCCCCTGCCTGAAGCCCCCGGCCTGAAGCCCGGCCTAAGCCGGCTCCCCTGCGACCCCAGGCCAGCCTCCACACCAAAGCAGCCGGCCTCCAGCCCAGCCAGGCCGACCTCCCTTCCAGCTCGCAAAAGTGGGTGAAAACCCCCTTTTCCTCCCCACCAACCCCAAGGCTATATAAGGAGACCCCTCCGGTCAGATCTAGGGTGAGAGATGAATTAGAATTTTGAGCTTTGCTCCTGTATCCCTCTTGTGAGGCTACTCCTATGGTTGTACCTAGGACCGTATCAAGGCTACTCCTATGATTCATATCTAGGACTATTTCAAGATTCATCCAACTACCTATCCTCTCCCCTTGGGATTCAGTTAGGAGTTGTCCAATCTTCCTCAACTAACCCTTGAGGCTCTATTGGCGTAGTGGACCGGCTACGGGTGTGAAGAGGTTTCAATCAAGGTGAGATCAGTTGGATCGATCGTCCCGTAGGCGACCCTCGGGGTTTAGTTGACGGGAGATTTGGGGTCCTTCAGTTCTCGCTATTTATCTCCCTTGTGTTTCCCCGCGTTTTCCCACGATTACCCCTTGTTTCCCCCTCTCGTGTTCTTCGTGTTCATCGCGTTCTTCGTTCTTCGTGTTCTTGGTCGATTCGTGAAGATTGGGCCACCTAGGAGCTAACCACTCTGCATCACTCTGGGCTGCCACCAGTGCGAGGGATAGAGCACCAAATTGATTTAATTCCAGGAGCATCATTGCCAAACCGAGCTCCCTATAGGAAAAATCCCTAAAAAACAAACGAAATTCAGAAACAAGTACAGGAGCTACTTTACGAAGGGTATATTCGAATTAACTTAAGCCCTTGTGATGTTCCTATTATCTTAGTTCCTAAGAAAGATGGTACTTGGAGCTTGTGTGTAGATTGTAGAGAAATTAACAACATCACTATTTGTAATCGTCATCTTATTCCACGTGTGGAGGACATGTTAGATAAATTAAGTGGTGCTGCTATTTTCTCTACAATTGATTTACGTAGTGGTTTCCATCAAATTAGGATGAAAGAGGGGGATAAGTGGAAAACAACCTTTAAAACAAAATTTGGTTTATATGAGTTGTTAGTAATGCCTTTTGGATTAACTAATTCACCTAGTACTTTCACGAGATTAATGAACCATTATTTTCGTAATTTTATGACAAGTTTGTGGTAGTATATTTTGATGACATACTTATTTATAGCCACAATGAATATGAAAATATTGATCATATTAGACAAGTTTTGCATGTGCTACATGAAAACAAATTGTTTGGTAATCTTGAGAATTGCACTTTTTTGCAAAGATAAGGTCATATTTCTAGGATATATAGTTTCGAAACATGGAAATTGATGTTGATGATGCGAAAATTAAAGCTATTAAAAATCGGCCTACACCTATGAATGTGAGTCAAGCGCGTAGTTTTAGTTGTCTTGCTGGTTTTTACAGACGCTTCATGAAAGATTTTAGTACTCTTTCTGCACCTTCGAAAAATCGTACTAAAAAGGATGTAGATTTCGAGTGGGGGTAGCACAAGACATTGCTTTTGATGCGCTGAAATGACGCTTAATTTCTCCAACATTATTTATGCATCCTAAATTCAATAAACAATTCGAAATTGAGTGTGATGCTAGTGGTATTGGAATTGGAGGAGTGTGGATGCAAGAGAAGAAACCAATTGCTTGTTTTTCTGAAACATTGAGTGGTGCACAATTGAATAATTCTATTTATGGTAACGAATTGTATGCACTTGTTAGAGTTTTTCATGTTTGGAAACATTATTTGTGGCCAAAAGACTTTATCATACATTCTGATCACGAGGCATTAAATTTTTTGAAGAGCCAATCTAATCTTAATAAATGTCATGCTAAGTGGGTTGAATTCATTGAATCTTTCCCATACATATTAATTATAAGAAAGGATTGGATAATGTGGTAGCTGATGCTCTTTCTAGGAAAAACATGTTACACAATCGTATGTGCAAGTTCCTGGTTTAGAGAGTTTACGTGAATTATATGCTAATGATACTGAGTTTTCTATGCCTTTTGCTAAATGTTCTATGGTGAATGCATGGGGAAAATATCATATTGACGATAGTTTTCTGCTTAGAGCTAACTAATTATGTGTACTTGAGTCGTCCGTGCGTTTGTTATTGTTGCTGGAATCACATAGTGGTGGATTGATGGGACACTTTGGACATGAGGAAACATTGCCTATGATAGCTGATCACTTCTATTGGGCACGCATGAGGCGTGATGTGGACAGCTTTGTCAAGCGTTGTATCACTTGCAACAAAGCAAAACCGAAATTGAAGCCTCATGGTTTGCATACACCTCTTCCTGCACCTACTACTCCATTGGAGGATATTAGTATGAATTTTGTGTTAGCATTCTCAAGGGCTAGAATACGACATGATTCTATATTTGTGGTAGTGGATAGTTTCTCTAAAATGTCACATTTTATGGCATGCCACAAGAGTGACGATGCGTCACATATGGCTAATCTGTTTTTCAGGGACATAGTGAGATTGCATGGAGTACCAAAGACTATTGTTTTTTATCGTGATGTGAAGTTCATGAGCTAGTTTTGGAAGGCACTCTGGGGAAAGCTGGGAACAAAGTTGCTATTTAGTACTACTTTTCACCCCCAAACTAATGGACAAACGAAGGTGGTAAATCGCACATTATCAACACTATTGCGAGCCATGAAAATGAAAAATCTGCGAGAGTGGGAGGAGTGTTTGCCGCATGTGGATTTTTCTTATGACAGGGTCGTGCACTCAACTACTCAATTATGTCCATTCAAAGTGGTTTACGGTTTCAAACCCATCACTCCACTTGATTTGTTCCCGCTTCCAATTCAAGAGAGAGTTAATGTGGAGGCCTCGAAGCGTGCAAATTTTATGAGGAAGATTAATGAGAAGACAACATAAGCAATTGAGAAGAAGGGAAAACATGTGGCTGATCGTGTTAACAAGAATTGCAAAGAGGTGATATTTCAGCATGGTGATATGGTATGGGTGCATTTTTGCAAGGGCGGATCTCCTATATTGCGCAAGTCCATGTTGATGCCACGAGGTGCTGGTCCATATAAAGTGCTTGCAAGAATTAATGACAATGCATACAAGATAGATATTCCCACGGATGAGTTTGGTGTTAGTAATTCCTTCAATGTTGCTGATTTGACACCATACTATGGAGATGACTTGATTCATTGATGACGACGCCTTTTCAAGGAGGGGGGATGATGAGGGCATCCCAAGCTCTGTACCATTTTCTCCACATGATGATGTTGCTGTTCAAGAGAAGGTTAATGAAGTGAGACTTGGACCAATGACAAGAGCAAGAACTAAATTATTATAAAAACAGGTGAGCTCATTCTTAATAGAATATGATGTTTGTGGAAATGAGAATTTTATACTGCCTAAGTCTATGCATTTGTGTTTCATCAGGTTTATTGATAACACAAACACTAGTGGAGGAGGACATCAAGACATGCTGGAAAAAAAGAGGGAACAACTAGAAAACATCAAGTACCTGCCGGAAAACAAGAGGGAACAACTGGAAAGCAATAAGTACAAGCTGGAAAACAAGGGAGAACCTCGGGAAACAACATCTGCAAGCTGGAAAACAAGGATGGGATTCTGGAAAACAACAGGAAACAAGTGGAGAACAACATGGTAAATATTATGTGCATGAGGGAGGAGAAGGAGGCAGCACATGGAGGGAGAGAGGAAGGTGGCGCAACATACAATGTGGATGCACCAAAGGAGGATTCCTAGTCACAATAGGACTAGGACCTGCGAGTCCTAATAGACCTAACACACTTTGGGTCGTTTTGTATCCACTTAGGCTAGGTTTAGGTTCAACCCGAGTTGGACCAAGGGGTGGTGCGCATTGTCTCTAGGACGCACCCCATCCCCCATACATACTTGCTAGATGCGAATTTATTAGGTTTAGACTATGATAAAAATAAGAACCCTAGACTCTATATAGAACTGCTTGTAAGCATTCATCTTGAAGTGATTCATCCATTGCAAATTATGCATGTTATCTACTGTTCCATTGGGAATAAAAAGATACATGACCACCTCGTAGTCGATGGCTATGTTGTGCAAGTGTGTGGAGCTGCGAATATCCGAGGGGTTGAAAACCATCGCATTAGCAACAGGGATTAGCCAGAGAATTTACAGTGGGACACAAGTTATCATCAATTTACCACGAGTGTTCAACAAGAAGATTGGGCAACCTTATATCACGTCGGGACCCTAAGCAGCTTCGAGCTCCTTTTCCCTCGCCAGGGATGTGTCTTGCGCTACGCGTGGGGGAGATGAATTGGAGACGAGGTCGGCCGCATTACCGGTAGCGCAGAGAGAAAAAGACGCAGTCGCTAGCGTCCTTGTAGTTGCACCATCAGGATCGGCTAAGCACGCACCACTATCACCCGCGCGTGTGCTGGCATCTTGGAGAGGCGCTGGGGGCTCCTCCCTCAGCGAGGAGTTGGCCCTCGGTACGGAAGGGGCTGCCTCCTGCCCAGCCCTTTGACTGTTGCGGTAGTTAACGCCACTTAACCTTTGACCAGGTTGGAGACCTCAAGTGATAAGGGGTGGCCCAATCTTCTCAGTGAACTCACAGATAACTCCAGTATGATAACTAGTGCGCCACTAAGAACTCTCCCGGCTGATCCCTGATGCCAATGCAAAAGATAGCAACCCCAAGGATATTCTCAACTCCACACTCTTGCACAAGTAATCCACCGACTACAAGTGGTTCTGTACCATCTTATTCCCAGTGGAACAGCAGGTATCACGTAAAGTTTGCAGATGAACTTCCAGATGAAAGGCTTACAAGTAGTTTCAATCTAGAGGTCTAGGGTTTTTGGGTTTAACGTAGTCTACCCCTCCTATGCGCCCCCAAGTGGGTATATATGAGAGGGGGTGCGGCCACAAGGCTCTCCCTTGCGCAAGCAACCTATTCTACTTGGACTAGGACTCCTACTAGGACACAAATAGATACAAACCGACCCCACACACAAGGGGTGTTCACAAGGGGGCAGGGCGCTGAGCCTCATCACGTCTCTAGAGCCGGTGTAGAGCCACATGCACCTCTCGTGCCTCTTGAGAGGGTTGATACACTGCTCGACTAGCTCTCTTGCTATCATGGAGGCTGTAAGGCCGCCATCGTGTAGCCTCGTCACGCGCTCCACAAAGGACGCCACACTTGCATCGTCGAGCTCCTCCTGGGCCCATCCCGACTGCCTTGAAGGCGCCACGGATGGGACCTCGAAGAGGTTGTTGAAATTGTAACATCCCAAGTATGAAAACTCCCATTTAGAATGTTTTGCTTCTTGTTTATTTTTGTTTTGCATCATGACATCATCATTGCATTTGTTTTGGCATTTGTTTTCCATTTGTTTTCATCTGTTTTCCTTTGTTTTCTCATTTGAAATTCAAACAATATTCAAATGTTTTGTTTCATACTTGTTCTGTTACAATTTCCAAATAGAAATATTCAAATAAAAACAGCCATTTGTTTCCATCAAAATAGAAAGCTCAAACTATTAACTTGTTCTTTTTAATAATTCACTTAATTCAAATTTCATTCAAATACAATTAATTTTCCAAACAGCAACCATTTTGAAGTTTATGAAAATTACAAAAACAAATCAATCATTTGTTATCATTACATTTGAAACTAAAAACTTTTAAATTGTTCTTTTCATTTAATCAATTAATACCAAAAATTCAATCAAATTCAAATAACAATGCAAACAGCAACTAATTTCAAATTTTTGGAAAACCAAAGTTTGTACTTGTTGCTGTTACCATAATTAATCAATACAAATTTTTTCCTAATTTTCTAACCACCAAAAACCTCTCTTTTTCTTCCTTTTCCTTTTCAGCAAAAAAAAACAGAAAGAAAAATTAAAAAAGAAACGCAAAGGGAGGCAGCAGGCCCAGCCCAACTAACCCACGGCCTGCTACCCCCCCATTTCTTCCACCTCCTGTACGGCGTTCATCCGCCATGTCCACGTCGATGCAGAGAAGGAGCAGACGGCCACGAGCTCGGTCTTCCCCTCCTTAAAACTCTAGGCCACGAGTTCCCTCTGCCCTAGCCCTAACTCCTCCCTTTCTTCCTCCTCTCGCGCCGTCGTCTTCCTCTTCTCCTCCTTCCTCTCTCTCTGTTCTGCAACCATCACCACCGCCACCATCTCTGAACCTCCGTTGATCGCCGCCGTTGCGATGCACCTCCCCTCGGGTTAGCCACGGGAACGAATCCCCCGTCGCTTCCTCGACTTCCTCGACACCACAGCGGGCACGGAGAGTCGCTGCAACACCGCCGCCGTCTGCCGTCGTCGTCCACCTTGAAAGTGCATTTCGTTTTCCCAGTGTTTTGTGTGTTAGTTAACAATACTAAGTACATTATTTATCGAGGTGTTTAGTGTGCAGGTATTATACTTAACATCGGCATCGAGCACTGAAAAGTCGGTGAAGTTTGGCCTGAGGTTTTTGGGACAGAACTCAACCGGATTATTCGGACCGGATTATTCATCCTGGACCGGATATTCCGGTTGCTGAGAAAGGAGCTCAAAAATGGCTAAGGACTGAGAATTTCGCATATTGGAGTCAACCGGGTTATTCGTACCGGATATTTCATCCTGGACCGGATATTCCGGTTGCTGCGAAAAATTGCTAAGGACTGGAAGTTTTGAGCTACTGGAATCAACCGGATTATTTGGTCCGGATTATTCATCCCGGACCGGATATTCCGGTTGCTGCGAAAAACTGCTAAGGACTGGAAGTTTTGAGCTACTGGAGTCAACCGGATTATTTGTACCGGATATTTCATATCTATACCGGATATTCCGGTTGCAGTTGAAGAAGTGGAAAAATGGCTAAGGACTAGAAGATTTGCGTACTGGCATCTACCGGATTATTTGTACCGGATTATTTCAGATCAACCGGATAATCCGGTCCAGCACTGCAGATCTGCGTGGAGCAAACTGACCGGATATTCCGGTCCAAACTTGGACCGGATATTCCGGTACCTTTTTTCCTGCACAACGACTAGTTGTGAGGAGGGACTATAAATAGCCCTCCTCTTCTTCCTCAAGATCTAGTTCTTCCCCTTAGCATTGATGAGCATTTAAGAACTCACCAAATCCCTCATAACTCCCAATCCCTCCACCCAATCTTGAAGATCTTTGGAGGATTGAAGGAGAAGGCCCCGATCTACATCTTCACCGACCCGTTCTTCATTTCCCCCTCTCTAGCTAGAGGGATCTTGCCTAGGGTTTCCTCTTGTGGAGAACCTAGGCGTCTTGTTTCTTGTTGGTGATTCAAGAGTTGTTGGGAGCCCCCAATTAAGTTGTGGGTGTGTGCCCCAAGGTGTTTGTAAAGGATTTGATCCCCGCCTCAAAGGGGTTCTATAGTGAAAGGTGAACTAGGCCTTTGTGGCGAAGTTCATCGGAGAATAGGGTGAAGCCTTAGTGGCGTTGAGTAGGCCTTTGTGGCGAGCTCACACCCCTCCAACGAGACGTACTCCCCTAAAAAGGAGGAACTCGGAAATACATCGTGTCTCCGTGTGCTTCCATCGGTTACCTTGTTCCTCACTCTCTTTACTTACTTGTACTTGTTGCATTGATTGCTTGTCTTGTCATATAGGTAAATTCATCACTAGTTGCACTATCTAGAGAATTTACCTTTCTTGTCAAGCCTAAATTTGAGAAAAATTAAAATTTGCCGTAGCACCTATTCACCCCCCCTCTAGGTGCCCATACTATACTTTCAATTGGTATCAGAGCCTCGGCTCTTCTATCGGGCTTAACCGCCTAAGAGTTTAAGTATGGGTGATGAGGATGACGCTCCGTCCGAAGGAAATGTGTCCATGAATGATCTCAATGCTTTGAGAGAATCATTGACCTCATCCATAGACACTAAATTTGAGGAGTTGCGTCTACTCATGACAACACTCCTCAAAGCCAAGGAATCGGAGGTGGTCGACTCATCCCCTCCGGAAACGGAGGGTGCCAAGATAGGGGTTGATGGTGAACCACTTAAAACTGCTTCCGCCGAACAATCCGCTAAGAAGGGTGCGAGTGGAAAGGAAGGATATCATGCCGTTGAAGGCCTATATTCTCCCGATCCTCCCATCCCTTTTCCTCATATAATTCCTAGGGGAGATCCACCTAAAATTGATGCATATTCTTTTCGTGAATGGCAATACTACATGGAGACTCACTTGAACTCTTCTTGTATAGATCTTTGGAGAATCACTCGTGATGGATACAAGCCATATGATCCCAAGAATCTCACAAGAAGAGAGGTTGTAGATTGCCAACTCAATTACACCACTTTGTCCATCCTTCATCAAGCCGTGGGCCCCAATCACATGCCGCATCTTCAACACTTCTCCACCGCCAAAGAGACATGGGATGCCCTTGTCGTCATGTTTGTTGGGAATGAAAGCATGCAAAGAAATCGCTATGACACCTTGACCAATGAGGCCGAAGGATTCTTCATGCGTGATGGAGAAGATCACGTTGACATGTATCGGAGGCTCAAATCTCTTGCCACCGCTTTCTCTAATGCGGGTGCAACACATATTGATGATGCTTGGATCAAGAGGAAGTTCATAATTGCCGTGATGCCTTTCGAGGGCACGGATATGAAGAGCATTCAAGGGAGACATGATTTCTCCACCATGACCTCTACCCAAGTCATGCAAGAGTTGAGCTCCTACAAAGTGCAAACCAAGAATGCTCTTGACAACCGTGCTAGGGCCATTGGGATGCATCAAGGAGCTTCCGTTGCTTTGAAGGCAAAGGTGTTGGCAAGAGAAGTTGAGAATGATGAAGATGGTGAAGAAGCATTGCCTCCATTGAAGGAACAAGAATATGATCCCGTTCTAAAGGATCTAATAGCTCTCACCGTGCAAAAGTTTTGGAACAATCCCCCAAAAGGCAAGAAGTTTGTTGAGGAGAAGACCAAGTCTCGTTATGGTAATGATGGGGCTCAAAAAGTGAGATCTTGCTTCAATTGCCAAGACAAGTACCATTTCATTGCGGAGTGCCCCTATGAGAATAGAGAGAACCATAGCGGCAAGCTCATCCGCAAGGACAAATCCAAGGTTGAATACAAGAAACCTCATTTCAAGAAGAAACCTTTCAACAAGAAGACTCCTACCAAGTTTGTGCTCTTGACTCAAGTGGAGTATGATTCCGGGAGTGATGAAGAAGAAGAAACAACAAGTGAAGTGGCCGCTCTAGCTATTGCTTCCACTCCATCTTCGTCATCTCTCTTTGAATCCCCCAATGAAAATCTTCCTCAACGCGATGCCAAGTGCTTCATGGCTAAGGCCACGGAGGTATCATCTTCTCCTAACTCTAAGACCCCTAGTGAACTAGATCATATTGCTTGTCTTAGAGAAGAAGAGGAAAGAGCCTCCTTGGACCGTTTTATGTCTAACATGCAAGGGGAGACCAAGAGGTACTTTGAGCATCTCATGAGGCAATTGGGAGAGGCCCAAGAGGCCCTTGAGAAGAAAGGTGAGATTGAGAGAAGGGATGCGGATGAAATTGCATCTCTCTCAATGACTCTCGAAGAAGAGCATGATGGTAGAGTTTCTCTAGAGGATGAACTTGAAACTATTGAAACCACTCATAATGAACTTGTCTCTAAAATCATTAAGGAACGTGATCTTGCTATTGCTAAATATAAAAAGGCTAAAAAGGATAAAGTAGAGTTTGGGGTTGGTCATGGTAAACTAACCGAGGAGTTTGAAAAGCTAACCATTGCTTACAAAGCTTTGGAAAGCCAACACTCATCCCTCAAAGAGTTGCATGAACAACTTCAAACTCAACTTACTCAATCTAACCATCCTAGCATTTCTACTTCTTCTTGTGATCATGCAAATATTATTGAAGAAAATGCTAGGTTGAAGGGTGAGCTAGCAAGGCTCAAGGGCAAAAGCACTCAAGTTGGAAAGGTGGTGCTTGCCACCCCACAAGTGATTGCCTCAAGCACTAATGCGGTCATTTCTAGACCACAAGTGAGTGCTCCAAGGCAACAAGTGGGCAAGCAAGGTCTTGGCTATGTAGCCAAGAAAAGGAACAAGAAGAAGAATAACAAGAAGAAGAACAAACATGGTGCTTCGGGTGGTATTGTCATGAGGGACAACACTACTCGTAGCTCCTCCGCGGGAACTAACAACCCTCACCATTTCTTATATGTTGATTATTATGGTGTTGTGCAAGCTAAATATGTTGGTCCTATTGAGGGTTTTATTGAGTACACTATATGGGTTCCAAAGACCCTTGTTGCTAACATGAAGGGACCCAACTCGGGTCCTAACTCTAGTCAATGATCTCTTGCAGGACTATGCTTCCGGTGGGACTAAATGGATTCTTGATAGTGGATGCACTAATCATATGACCGGAAGCAAAGAACTTGTGACGGAGTTGCGACCAAATGACATCCAAGCAACCGTCACTTATGGGGACTCGTCCAAGTCTAAGGTATCCGGGTTTGGCAAGGTTGTGGTGGCTCCCGATATCACTATCGTGAACGTCATGCTTGTCGAATCCCTTGGTTACAATTTACTTTCCGTCCGCTCTCTTAGTAAGATGGGGTTCTCCGTCTTCTTTGATGGTGATATTGTGGTCCTTTTGAGGAGCAAGACTCTTGACGTCGCTCACGTGGGACATGTTGAAAATGAGTTGTATGTGGTAGACTTTTCGAAGTCAACCAACACTCAAGCAATGTGTCTTTTCGGGAAGGCGGACTTGGGATGGTTATGGCATCGCCGGCTATCCCATGTCAACATGAGAACTTTGCAAAGTCTTCACAAAAGTGGCCTTATTGTTGGACTAAAAGAAAATGTTTCCTTTGCAAAGGATCGCGTTTGTAGGTCGTGTGTTGAAGGGAAGATGCATTACATTGTGCACAAGGCCAAGACTATTATCTCATCAAAGAGGATCTTGGAGCTTCTTCATGTTGATCTCTTTGGTGCCGTGCCCGAGGCAAGTCTTGGCGGCAAGAAGTATTGCTTGGTGATTGTCGATGATTATTCAAGATACACTTGGGTTTATTTCTTCAAGTGCAAGAGTGAGACCCAACAAACCATCATCGACTTCTCCAACGAAGTGCAACGTCAACACAATGTGCAAATCATGGCTATTAGGAGTGATAATGGGTCGGAGTTCAAGAACTATACATTGAATGAATTTCTTAGTGAAGAAGGCATTCGTCACCAATACTCCGCCACTTACACTCCTCAACAAAATGGTGTTGCCGAAAGGAAGAATCGCACTCTCTTGGATATGGCAAGGACCATGTTGGCGGAGTACTCTTCTCCCCAATATTTATGGGCCGAGGCCGTATCCACCGCATGCCACTCCTCCAACCGCCTCTACATCCGCAAAGGCTTGAGCAAGACCCCATATGAGATCCTCACCGGCAACAAGCCCAACGTATCCTACTTCCGTGTATTCGGTTGTAAGTGCTTTTATTTGATCAAGGGTATTAGGTTGTCGAAATTTCAATCCAAAACTATTGAGGGTATCTTTGTTGGTTACGGTGCCGAATCCCACACTTATAGAGTCTATGACAAAGCCTCACGGATTGTCATAGAATCTTGTAGTGTGGTGTTCGAGGAAAATGACGGCTCCCAAGTGGCGCAATTTCATGTTTCAAATGTAGATGTTGAAATGCCTCAAGAAGCCATAGGAAGGATGGGTGTGGGATTCTTCCGCCCCATCGAGGGACACCTTATGGCGACTCGAGAAGGACTATGCTCTACCCAAGTGGAGCCCTCCTCTACATTTGAAGATGAAGCCAAGGAGCCACCTACTACACCTAACCGAGAACATATTCAAGACCCTCCTCTCATTGATCAAGTGACTCCGCAAGTCGTACCCACTCCTCTCACTAATGCGAGTCAAGATCAAGGCCAATTTCATTCATCCTCGTCATCCTCTTCTCAAGATGAAGCTAGTATTGAAGATATTGTTGATGACAATGTTGATGATCAAGGCCATGTTGGTCAAGATGGGGACCCAAATGATCAAGATGATCAAGTGATTCCTCCTCGCAATAATGAGGAGATCGAAGCCCGTCGCATCAAAAGGATAAGAAGAGCTTTGAAGCAAATTGATGCCCAAGATGACAAGGTCTTGGAGGATGTTCAAGCTAGAAGATCCACTAGAAGGCAATTGGCTCATTTTTGTGAGCATCAAGCTCATATCTCTATGGTGGAGCCTAAGAAAGTGTATGAAGCTCTTGAGGACTCCGATTGGGTTGAAGCTATGCATGATGAGCTCAATAACTTTGAGCGCAACAAGGTTTGGAGATTGGTTGAGAAACCCAAGGATTGCCACAATGTTATTGGCACCAAGTGGATATTCAAGAACAAGCAAGATGAGAATGGCATTGTCATTAGGAACAAGGCAAGATTGGTCGCTCAAGGTTACACCCAAGTTGAAGGCATTGACTTTGATGAAACTTATGCGCCCGTGGCTCGCCTTGAGTCCATCCGTATCCTCCTTGCTTATGCATCCTCACATAATTTCAAGTTGCAACAAATGGATGTGAAAAGTGCTTTCTTGAATGGTCCACTAAAAGAGGAGGTATATGTTAAGCAACCTCCGGGGTTCGAGAATCTCAACTTTCCTAACCACGTTTACAAACTTGACAAGGCTCTCTATGGTCTCAAACAAGCACCTCGTGCTTGGTATGAGCACCTTAGGGAGTTGTTAGATGATCGTGGTTTCGAAGTTGGGAAGATCGACCCCACTCTCTTCACCAAGAGAGTAAAGGGAGAGCTTTTCATATGCCAACTCTATGTGGACGATATCATCTTTGGCTCAACTAACCAAGCTTTCAATAATGAGTTCTCTAAGCTTATGACTGACAGGTTCGAGATGTCTATGATGGGTGAGCTTAAATTCTTCCTTGGCTTTGAGATCAAGCAATTGGCTCGTGGGACTTTCATTTCTCAAGCCAAGTATACCCAAGATATGATCAAGAGGTTCAACTTCCAAGATGCTAAGATCAAGACATCTCCTATGCAAGTCAAGTGTCATCTCTCTCGTAATCCAAAAGGGAGTAAGGATGTGGACCAAAAGCTTTATCGTTCTATGATTGGTTCTTTGCTCTATCTTTGTGCATCTAGGCCCGATATCGTTTTGAGTGTAGGTGTGTGTGCAAGGTATCAAGCGGCTCCTAAGGATTGCCATCTAATGGCGGTTCATAGGATCTTTCGTTATTTGGTTCATACCTCAAGATTTGGTTTGTGGTACCCAAAGGGGGCACAATTTACTCTCAATGGTTATACGGATTCCGATTGGGCGGGTGATCAAGATGATAGGAAGTCAACTTCGGGGGCTTGCCAAT
>JAPCYS010003754.1:0-45677 GCA_028641055.1 Alopecurus myosuroides | reverse complement strand
GCTTGTCCGCTAAATATACTCACTGTTTGGCATTCTTAGGAAATCACTTGTCTACGCTTCGAGTTGAACCTAAATTGAGCAAGATGCATCTTTTCGGGCTATTTTTAATTGCCTTGATCCCATATTAACCATAGTTTCTGGACTTAGCGTTAGAGATCCATTCATGACACCGTTTGACAAGAAGAATGTAAGTAATGTCTAACTACAGTATATTCTCTCTCTCCAGTCTCTAATACATTTAAATATGTATGGTGTGTTGTATACTTTGTATTGAAGTCATGTGTTTTGCTTTCCTCCATGCAGCTTGCATAATCTTCTAAGTTACAGTTTTCATGCCGTGACTATAGAGACCACCTTGTGATTGTTCGTGCTTATGATGGATGGAGGGATGCTCAGAGAGATCGCAATGGCAATGACTACTGCTGGAGAATTTTTCTGTCTCCAAACCTTGAAAAGCCTAGATTTTCTCAGGAGGCAGTTCCTCTTTCATTTTAAGGACACTCAGAACAAGGAGTTTCTCTCAAGACAATGGAGGATGACAGATTGATTTATGTTTCTTCCATTTTGTTTCTTTAGATTTCTATTCATGACGTTCACTGAGGCAATCATATCAAAGATGTACTGCTGCCAAAATTTGTTAGGATGCATTATGGCATTGCTGCATCTATTCTCGATTTTGTTCCATGCGTGCAGCTACTTATTTGATGGAAATTTAATATGAGAATCATAATTTTATAAATCTACAAATTATATAAATGGTTTTGAATATTGTGATTGAATTCCTATATATTTTTAAGGTTGCAACAGTATATTACCACTAGCCACTTTCGTTGCCACCTGTTAGCCCCATGAAAAATATTGTGTTGCGATAACTATCTAGCGCCACCAAACTAAGTTTTGTTGAAATAGAGTATCACCACGAAAAGTTTGCATTGTTGTAATAGTTTGCCGCTACAAACATTTTGTTTGTTGTGATAACTAAGTGCAGCAGTTTGTGGCAAAATGCCTACTGCCACCAAAATAAGGATTGTTGGCATAGTTTCTTGCCACAACAGTGGTCGTGGCAAAAACAATTAGACTATTGCAACGAAAGAGTATGCGCCCCGAAGCGGGCGTCGTCGGCATAGGTTATTGCCACAAATATCAATCACAACGAACGGTCAATTGGCACGATTAGGTACGTGTTGCATTAAAGCTATACCAACAGAACAAATTGTTGCATCAGGTGAGTACCGCCACAGGAAAATGTGTGGCAACTTCTCGCATGTGTGTTGCAAAAGGCAACTTTATTTGCCACGGTACTTTTTTCGTGGCAATAGCCTATTACCATGCGTCCAATCGCAACGGCGCCCAACGAATAACGTTTTGTGGTAACAACTGCCTATTGCAACAATTGGGTACTTATTGCGACGATTTTTGTTGTTGCAATAGACCGGATTTCTTGTAGTGTTGGCTAGACCAACCACTAGCAACGGAAAGCATGCAAGAGCAAAAATAACATATGCAAATAAAGACTATAATCAACTTGGCATAAGTTCGATATTCATCGGATCCCAGCAAACACAACACATAGAGTTACATAAGATGAATCTCGATCATGTTAGGTAGCTCACGAGATCTAAACATGGAGGCATATGAGGAGAAGACAACCATCTAGATACTACTATGGACCCGTAGTCCAAGGATGAACTACTCACGCATCACTCCGGAGGCAGGCATGGTGATGTAGAGGCCTCCGGTGATGATTTCCTCTCCTATAGGGTGCCGGAGACAGCTTCGGAACCCCCTGATCTAGGGTTGACGGTGATGGTGGTTGCGGAACTTTTCGGGGATTTTTGATCAGGTGTTTAGGGGTTTCCATCCGGGGGGAATAAATAGGCGAAAGGGAAGAAGCGGTGGAGCCCTGGGGCCCCATACCACCCCTGGCGTGGCCAAGGGGGGCAGGCCACCCCATGGTGTGCCCCCTGATGCCCCTCTTCGTCTCCTCTTCGCTCTTCTGGATGCTTTCGGGGGAAATACGCACTTCGGGCTTTGTGTGGTCCAATTCCGAGAATATTTCCAGAACAAATTTTCTGAAATAAAAAACAGCAGAAAACAGGGAACTGACACTTGGCATCTTGTTAATAGGTTAGTCTCGTAAAACGTGTAAAAATGACATAAAGAAGGGGGAAAACATGCAGCAATTGGCATAATGTCATCATGGAACATCAGAAATTATAGATACGTTGGAGACGTATCAAGCATCCTACTCGTCCTCGAGTAGGTAAACGATAAAACAATAATTTCTGAGGTGACATTCTACTAACATAATCTTGATCATAAAAATGTAAAGGCATATGCAAGCTGAGATCATAGAAATTCAAACACAAACATGATAAATAGAACTTTAATAATAAAGCAAAGCAATCACTTTTCATCATGAAGAGTATCTCAAATAAAGGATCATGAGAAATAAAGCAAAGAAAGATAAACGTCTGTTTCAGGTATAGAGAAAGCATGGCAAAGTGATATTTCGCTAGTCCTTAAGAGTGCGGCAAAACATAAATGCCAGGACACCTTCAAAGTTCATGAGGAAGACTAGAGCAAATAATTTTAGAGCAAATTATATCACATCATGAAGTAATTATTGATGTTTATGGGACAATTCACGTAGAACTAAGAATGTCAAAAATGCTCTCTCAACTGTGCATAAAGTTAGAAGATGGAGACTCAACATAAAAGTAAAAGAAAGGCCCTTCGTGGAGGGAAGCAGGGATCACTCATGTGATAGAGATTTTTATTTTATTAAACAGAGGTATTAAAAGTTTGACACTCCTCCCATCCATCTTTCACAAACCATGGCTAACCAAATCCTCAGGTGCCTACCAACGATCACATACCGTGGAGGAGTGTCTATATTTTGGGAGATGTATGTGATGACCCACAAGTATAGGGGATCGCAACAGTCTTCGAGGGAAGTAAAACCCAAATTTATTGATTCGATACAAGGGGAGCCAAAGAATATTTGTGAGTCTTAACAAGTGAGTTGTCAATTCACCTGCACCTGAAAGTACTTTTGTTTGCAGTGGTTTATCAGTAGTAATAGTTTTATAGTAGCAGCAACAGTAAAATAATAACAACAGTAGTATGAAAAAAGGAGCAGTAGTGATTGAAGTAAACAACAGGATTAAAATACTGTAGGCATGGGGATGGATGAACGGGCGTTGCATGGATAGGAAAGTTCTAATAATGATCATGTCAGGGGCATTGCAGATAAATATGATAAAGCATCCAAGCACTAAGTAACCATAGGCATGTGTTCCGTAAATAGTCGTACGTGCTCGCAATGAGAACTTGCACAACATCTTTTGTCCTACCAGCCCGTGGCAGCGGGGTCTTAAAGGAACTACTGGTAATTAAGGTGTTCCTTTTAATAGAACACCGAAAAGCATTAACACTTCATGAACACATGTGATCCTCACATCGCAGCCATCCCCTCCGGTTTTCCCAATTTCTGTCACTTCGGGGCCTCTGGTTCTGGATAACAATATGTGTAAACAACTTGCAGGTATGATCAAGAAACAATGTTTATCATCGTGATTCAATAACATGTTCAGATTTGAGATCATGGCACTCGGGCCCAAAGTGGCAAGCAGTAAGCATAACAAGTTGCAACAATGTCAATAGCACTAATAGAGGATACTAGGCACTATGCCCTAACAATCACGATATTTTTACATGAACGATCTCATCCAATCCCTACCATCCCCTTCAGCCTACAGCGGGGAATTACTCACACATGGATGGGGGAAACATGAATGGTCGATGGAGAGGCGTTGGTGATGACGATGGCGATGATCTCCTCCAATTCCCCGTCCCGGCAGGGTGCCATAACAGGAACTTCTGATCCCCGAATCGAGGTTCGGGACGGCGGCGTCGCTTTGTTGTGTTTCTGGAAAATATGGCGTACCCCCTCGGGTTTTAGGGTTGAAGGCTACTTGTAGTCGAAAGGGGAGTCCGAGGGGGGTCCTGGGGGGCCCACACCCTATGCTGGCACGACAAGGGGGACCCGCGCTAGGGGGTGTGGCCACCCTCTGGCCCCTCTCTGTTGGAACGCGTAGAGATAAACTAAACTTTTTCCTACGCGGTACTTCCAAGATATAGCCGAGGTAGAAGGCCATGATGATTACCACTAGACGCGCGGTTGCGGATTATCGATGCAGCGCGTCGGGGCAGTGCAGTCCCACGATCCGATCCAGCCGATCCAATCCCACGATCGTCGAAGTGCTGAACGTACAACACCTCTGTCGGTATCCACACGTACGAGGAGGAGCTCCGACAGCGGACTTCGAGGTCCGGTGCGACGGCTGGACTAAGTGGGGCTAGGGTTCCCAACGCATGGGAGTGGAGTAACGTGCCCGCTGGGCAACCTGCGCCCCTCTTCATATAGCGAGTGGTAGTGGGCTTCACAACGCTTGTGGCCCATTCCCTCTGTGAGTCCGACTCACAAAACCCAGTCCCTTTCCGGTTCGGGTCCAACCCAACCAATACATTTGCTCCCGCTCTTAAGTGTGTGTGACCCTACAGGCTCATTCTGACTTGGACACGATTGGAGTCCGACTCCCAATCGATCAATCGGTAGCGGCTCCTAGCAGAACGTGCCAACTCCCAAGTCCCATTGAGTCATGAAGACATACCTTCCAATGTGACTTTCATCTTAGTCCCTTTTGCCTCACGATATACCTTGTCGAACTATAGGCGATTTATCGTCATCCCTTAATAGCTCAACTCTCTTCTCGGTCCGTGATATATGATTCATCTGAATAACTCTTAGTCAATAGACCCAGTTAACACTTAACTGAGTCACGCATGGCCATGCTTCTGGAATCATATCACTCGTGAGGGCCCAGAGAATATCTCTCCATTCGGAGGGGCAAAATCCCATCTTGATTATCCACATCACGCAGCTTGTTTCTCATTCGACCCGAACTCTGCCTTTATAACTGCCTTGTCTCAGAGCAGCGTTTAACAGAACCTAAGTCGGTGATCCACAACTCGGATTGTGCGACAACCTCAGGTCTAAGGATTACATTGATTGAGACATGCAAATGACGACATGCTCGTTGCATCTCAATGTGGGTCAGTCCGACTTGCTAAACTCTTTAGCCAAGTCCGTGATCGTTGGAACGGCATCACCATGCCCATGACAACTGGAACCATGTCATCAGCACTCACATTAGTCTAGGGTGTGTGTCCAGCACAACCTTGATGACCAAGGACAATTTAGTATGAACAAAATGAATACATAGTTCCACAATCGAATCATATATTCAATGACATATATCAGATGTTCAAAACAAGGACAACTTAATGACTTTATGAATACATTGGGAATTACATCATACATGATTGCCTCTAGGGCATATTCACAACACTCTCCTATCCCCCTTCTGGCTTCCGGGTTCTTCCGGGGTGAAAACATCAACGGGCTCTTTTCTGGGCAATTTCCTTAAAGTTGATTTTTCTGCATAAAAACGAGACACCAAGGTAATTCTGCTGAAAACAGCGTTAGTCCGTGTTAGTTGTATACAAAACACACAAGTTTAGAGGAAAACAATAAGAAAAGTGTTCGCAAAAGGAGATACGTTTTCGACGTATCAGTATGCTAATGTCAACGAATGGTAAACAGAAAATACAGTACGTCACAAGCCAACTGGATTCACAAGAGCGACTCCCATGTGAAGGACGCATATGGGTAGAAGGTCATCCCTCTTTCTCTTTTCTTTACACAATTATGCTTTGACTGATAAATCAGGGGCAAAAATAGTGAAGAGATTTTGTGTGTATTAATTTGGGGCTGGGAACCCCGCTGCCAGCTCTTCTATCATTTGGATAAGCGGATGAAGCCACTAGTTCAGGGTGTGAAATCCAATCAACAAGTGAGATAAAGATTCTCTATTGACGTTCTCATGAGCAAAAATAGGAACATAAAGCAGGAGTAATTTTGAAGGTTTTAAAGGTAACACATGAGCAATTTACTTGGAGTGACAGTTAAATACCACATGTAGGTAGGTATGGTGGACACAATGGGAAAAACTTTGTTTTAAGGGAGTTGGATGCACGAGTAGAGCTCATACTCACTACAGGTGGAGGCTAGCAAAAGACTGGGAGTGACAAATCAAGAGAGCATAAGAGCCATAATCATGCATAGCAACATAAACATTATTAATTAAAGCATAAGCGGTATAATAGTTCAAAAACTAAGTGGTCATGGAGGCTATTCGTGACTGGTTCATAGTCATAAACATGGTGTGAGCATGCGCCAAGTCAACCAAATAAAACATTTGAAAGAGAATACCAAAAATTTATGCTTCCTTATGACAAGAACAACTCATGAATGTTTCAATGACATATTAAACACTCTCAACTATTTGAGGCTATTCATTCTACTCAACATCACAAGGCTTTAGAACTAAAATAACATTTAGCATGGCATGAAAAAGTTCTAGCAACAGTCTATTCGAGCTTCTACTTGCACTATTATAAATTCTACTTCAAGCAGCAGTTTTCTTTCTCCCAACAAGAACCATACAAGATATGCTTTAACAAAAAAACTCTTTATGATACAGCAAGAAAACATGAGAGTACTCACATAACACTTCTAAAACTAAAAGCTCTGATAAGAGATGCATGCAAAACAGGAGCTAAATGCAGCAGCCAGACAAAGATTAAGAGTACAAAGTATTCCCATGAAAAAGCGGAGCGTGTTACTCTCCAATAAAAGAATGCTGGGGTCCAACCAAGCTTATTGCAAAAATAAAAACAAACTTAAAGCAAAAATAAAATACGCTCCAAGAAAAGCACATAAGATGTGGCCAAATAAAAATATAGTTTCACTAGAAGTGACCTGATAATTTGTCGATGAAGAAGGGGATGCCTTGGGCATCCCCAAGCTTAGACGCTTGAGTCTTCTTGAAATTTTCTGGGATGTACCACCGGGGCATCCCCAAGCTTAGGCTCTTTTGTCTTCTTGATCACGTCATATCATCTTCTTCTCTTGACCCTTGAAAACTTCCTTCACACCAAACTTCTCACAATCTTCATTAGCAACGTTAGTGCAATCGATATGATATATTCACATGGTTCAGTTCCA
Source organism: Alopecurus myosuroides (assembly GCA_028641055.1). Lineage (NCBI taxonomy): Eukaryota > Viridiplantae > Streptophyta > Magnoliopsida > Poales > Poaceae > Alopecurus > Alopecurus myosuroides. The sequence goes on along the minus strand of JAPCYS010003754.1, from coordinate 38,545 downwards.
ACACATGTCTAACACTCGAAAACACATTAGCTACTGTCACAACTTCTTTTAAAACTCTTTTTCTCAAAAGAACACCAAAAGAAAGCGATTAAGATCCAAATGCAATTATTGGCAGAAAATTTGTCAAAACATGACAGCAGTTTTTTTTTTGAAAATCTTCTGTTGCTCAAATCAAAAAGTGGTCAACTAAGAAAAGTTGCGTATACATCCCAGGATTACGCACAAAAAAACTCATGTCATTTTGAATTTTCTGTGATTTTATACGAAATAAACAGTGGACAGGAGAAATCTGTTTCCTGCGCAGAAATCCGAAATATAACCTCAACATTCCACTAGAGGCTTTACTTGGCTCAACAAAAACACAAAAGAAAATATAGAAGGGTTGCTAAGGAAATAGAAAGCACCCAGGTGCAAAGCACACAAAAGAAAACAAAGGAAAACGGGTTGAAAACAGCGAAATAAACGGTTGTCTCCCGGTAGCGCTTTTCTTGAACGACTTTCAGCTAGGCATAGAAAGCAACTCAAGTATTTTCAAGTGAAGAAGCATCAACATCAATAACTTCCTCTAAATCATTATTTGCGGAATTAGGCACTCTACGTGTTTCTAAAGATTCAACATAAAGGTCACTCTCAGTTTCATTAATTGTTTTAACAATTTTCAGCACATATTGAGATTTAGGTTTAGTTATCTTGGGAAAATACATGAATCTTTGCTCCTTTCCCACAAAGGCTTTCTCCTTTTTGAATTTAAGAGATGAAAAAGTTGAGATTAAAGTTCCCATAGCCTCCTCTAGTTTACCAATCCTAAATTTTGATTATCATGAGTGTTGCTAGCTTTTAGAGCAATGATTCTTTTATCAATAATAATTATTGATTCATTAACTTTGCTAGTATTATCAAGGAAAATTTGAAAGTTCATTTCCAAAGAGTTTAGTTTATTAATAAAATCCTCCAAAGTGGTCTCGGTTTTAACAGTTGTAGTGGGGGGTGCTCCTACTAAAATTCAATCAAATTGCAGGCTTCCAAGGCAGGAGTTCCTAGAAAATTTCCACCCGTAAGATTATCTAACACATGCCTATACGAGCCAGAAATACCAACATAAAAATTTCTCAGGAGTATCAAGGTAGAATTTTTTTGTGCACCTATTATGAGCATCATTTATTCTATACCAAGCATCTTTTAAACTCTCTCCCCCTTGTTTCCTAAAAGAACGAACCTCTACTTCAGGAATACTCATTTTAGAAAAATAAAAGCAAGCAAATAAATAACAGCTATAAAGTAAACTATTTTTTTTTGTGTTTTTGATAAAGAGAAGCAAAACAAGACAAAAATAAAAACCAGACAAATAACAAAATAAAGAGGTTGAGAGTGAGAGACTCCCCTTGCCAGAAGACTTCCTTCTCCCCGGCAACGGCGCAACAAAAAGTCCTTGATGGTGCAGATCTTACACTCGTTGGGATACCCCAGGAGGAGGGTGTGATGAGCACAGCGGTAGGAGGTTTCCCCTTAGTTAAGAACCAATGTTATCAATCCAGGAGGAGAAAAGACCTTCGGAAGGTTGATGCCACTGACGGTGGTGATTGGTCATCGGTGTCAGCAACAACGTGGAACCTGCACACAACACAACCAAAATACTTTGTCCCAATGGTACAGTGAGGTTCTCAATCTCATCGGTCTTGCTGAAAACAAAGATTAGACATATAATGTGGAAAATGTTGTATGCTTGCAGTAAGTAAAGAAAGCAGGAAATTGTAGAGGCTTGTTTAAAAGTGTAAGAAAATGGACCGGGGTTCATAGGTTCACTAGTGGTGTCTCTCCATAAAAGATAGCATGCTGCGTGAACAAATTACAGCTTGGCAATTGACAAATAAAGGTTGCACCGAAGTGCACATTCATGACATGATGAATACTATGATATTTAGTGCGGGCATTACAACAATATACATAGACCGTAATCCAACTGCATCTATGACTAATAATCCACCCTCAGGTTATCATCCGAACCCCCTTAGGTATTAAATTGCAAGCAACAGATAACTGCATTAAACAATGTGTGTAATGTAAGCAATGATTGTACACGCCGGCACTCTCACCGTTTTTTTCTCCCTAGTGGCAACAACACATCCTCCCCCGTCACTTTTATGTCACTCGAGCATAGGCGAAAAGGAGGCATGAACCCACTATCGAGCATAAATACTCCCTCTTGGAGTCACTAGCAACTACTTGGCCAGAGCAACCACTAGCAACGGAAAGCATGCAAGATCAGATATAACATATGCAAATAAAGACTATAATCAACTTGGCATAAGTTCGATATTCATCGGATCCCAGCAAACATAGCACATAGAGTTACATAAGATAAATCTCGATCATGTTAGGCATCTCACGAGATCTAAACATGGAGGCATAAGAGGAGAAGACAACCATCTAGCTACTGCTATGGACCCGTAGTCCAAGGATGAACTACTCACGCATCACTCCGGAGGCAGGCATGGTGATGTAGAGGCCTCCGGCGATTATTTCCTCTCCGGAAGGGTGCCAAAGACAGCTTCAGAACCCCCCCTGATCTAGGGTTGATAGTGAAGGCAGCTGCCGAACTTTTCGGGGATTTTTCATCAGCTGTTTAGGGTTTTCCATCCGGGGGGAATAAATAGGCGAAATGGCAGAGGCGGTGGAGCCCTGGGGGCCCCACACCACCCCCTGGGGCGGCCAAGGGGGGCACCACCCCATGGTGTGGGCCCCCTGATGCCCCTCTTCGTCTCCTCTTCGGTCTTCTGGATGCTTTCGGGGAAAATAGGCACTTAGAGGTTTGTGGGGTCCAATTCCGAGAATATTTCCAGAACAACTTTTCTGAAAAAAAAACAGCAGAAAATAGGGAACTGGCACTTGGCATCTTGTTAATAGGTTAGTCCCGGAAAACGTGTAAAAATGACATAAAGAAGGGATAAAATAATGTAGCAATTGGCATAATATCATCATGGATCATCAGAAATTATAGATACGTTGGAGACGTATCCATAGCCACAGGTTGTGTTGAAGAATCTATGAATGTGGAGTTTCATGAGAATAATGGCTCCCAAGTGGAGCAAATTGATTGTGATGATGTAGGTGATGAAACTTCCTCCATATCCATAGGAAGAATGGGTATAGGTCCTCTTATACCCATTGAGGGACACCTTGTGGTGAAGAAGGATGGGACAAGCTCTACGCAAGTGGATCCCTCTACTTCAACCATTAATCAAACGGTAGACCAAGAACAAGAATAAGACCTTTAAATTGATACCACTCATCAAGAAAGTGATCAAGATCCACCTAATGATAATGGTGGTCATGATATTGGTGACTCTTTACCAAGAACTCCACTCCGCGTAGATCATGGCCTTGATGAAGGAAATGACAAGGATGTACCTCCAAATGAGAATCTGATGATGCACTAATTCACATTATGACTTGTAAATCCACAAAATTACGTCAAGGTTCACATCATCAAAAGAATGTTATTGGTGGGTTGGAAAGAAGTGTGTCCACTCGCGGTCAATTGCTCAAGTTTTGTGTACTTCACTCCTATATCTCTCATGTTGAACCTATCAAAGTGTATGATGCTCTTGAAGATGAATATTAGGTTCAAGCTATGCATGAAGAGCTTAACAACTTTGAAATAAACAAAGTATGGTCTCTAGTGGAAAGACCCGAGGATCATAATTTAATTGGGACAAAGTGGGTTTACAAGAACAAGCAAGATACTCATGGCCAAGTGATTCGCAACAAGGATTGTTTGGTTTCTCAAGGCTACTCTCAAGTTAAGGGACTTGACTATAGTGAAACGTTTGCTCCCGTAGCTAGACTTGAAACCATTCGTATATTACTTGCATTTGCCACTATTCATAACTTCATCTTGCATCAAATGGATGTTAAAAGTGCATTTCTAAATGGCCCCCTCAATGAGTTGGTATATGTTAAACAACCTCCGTGATTCAAAGATCTCAAGTATCCTAACCATGTAAACTTACACCATAAGGCTTTGTATGGCCTTAAACAAGCCCCACGTGCTTGGTATGATCATCTAGAGGAGTTCTTAGTTGATCATGGTTTCGTAATTGGGGTAATTGATCCCACACTTTTTACAAAGAATGTAGATGGTCATTTCTTTATATTCCAAGTATATGTTGATGATATTATATTTGTATCTACTAATGTGGCTTTTGTAGTACAATTTGCTAAGCTAATGACAAGTGAGTTTGAGATGTATGTAGTGTATGTATTGAAGTTCTTCCCTGGTTTTGAGATCACGAAATATTATGAAGGAACCTTCATTTAAAGAAACAAATATATTCAAGACATGCTCAAGAAATTTGATACGGTCAATCCTAAGCCATTACGATTTCTAATCTCAACAAACATGAATCTTAAAATAGATCAAGAAGGTATACCGGTTGATCCAAAACTCTATCGTTCTATGATTGGTTCTTTTCTTTATCTTTGTGCATCTAGACCGGATATTATGTTTAGTGTGGGTTTGTGTGCACAATTGCAATCTAACCCCAAGGAAAGCCGTATGATTGCAGTCGAAAGGATTCTTAGGGACTTGGATGACACCCCCACTCATGTTCTTTGGTACCCATCAAATACAAGTTTTGATCTTGTGGGATATTCGGATGTGGATTGAGGAGGTGACAAGGTGGACATAAAATCAACCTCGGGTGCTTGCCATTTTCTTGGTAGGTCACTTGTGTGTTGGTCTTCCAATAAACAAAATTGCATTGCCACCTCTTCCACGGAAGCGGAGTATATTGCCGGTGCAAGTTGTTACTCTCAGTTATTATGAATGAGGAAATGTCTTAAGGATTTTGGAATTAAGATAAGGACAATGCCTCTTTTATGCGATAATGAAAGTTCTATAAAAATTTCCCATAATCTGGTTCTTCATGGCAATCATGTGGTCAATGGAGATATTTCCATTTCCTATCTCAACACCAAAGATCAACTTGCTGATATACTCACAAAGCCTCTTGATGAAAAGAGATCCAAGCAACTGAAACATGAGATCAACGTCGTATGTGCAAGAAATTATAGTTGATTGGAAATCTTGCACACACACCTCTACTAGAGTCCTATACGGCTCTCAGATGTACGCATAGACATAGGGGAGTGTAGCTTGATACGTTGCAAATGTATCTATAATTTTTGATGCTCCATGCTTGTTTTCTACCCAATATCTTTTGTTTTCCACATGTTTTCTTTCATTTTTCGGATGTTTTCACAGACTAACCTATTAACAAGATGCCCCAAGCGAGTTGTTGTTTTCTGTTGTTTTTCGATTTCAGAAAAGTTCTTAAGGAAATATTCTCGGAAAGGCATGAAAATCCACGTAGATCAATTTTTGCCCGAAACAAAGACGGAGTCCAAAGGGGAGCCAGGGGTCACCAGGAGGGCACAAGGCGCGGCCTCCCCCTAGGCCGTGACCAGTGAGCCCCCGAGGGACCTGGCCACCGCCACACGTCCCCCCTTCGCCTATAAATTGCCTTTTACCCTAAAAACGTTGGGGACAGAGTTATTTTCCACGACACATATAGAATGGCGCCGTCACCTCAAAAGTCCAATCTAGGGCTTCTGGAGTCCTGCTCCGGCACCCTGCCGGAGAGGGTGATCGTCAGTGGAGGCCTCTACATCGCCATGATCGCCTCCGGACAAATGCGTGAGTACTTCATCTCGGGACTACGGGTCCATAGAAGTAGCTAGAAGGTTTTTGTCTCCCCTATGCCTCCATGTTTAGAGTCTCGTGAGCTGCCTCACATGATCGAGACCACCATTATATAATTGTGCATGTTGTGTTTGCTGGGATCCGATGAACCATGAGATTATGATTATTTTCTTCATTTCAGTCTGAGATGCTTCACCTATATTTTTATAGAGTTTTAATCTTGTCTTGCAATGCTCTCCGGTATTTATGATTACCTTGGCCATGTAGTTGTTTTCACCTCTAAGAGAGGGTTTATGTGCTAGATAATGGGTGCATGCATCCTTGTTGCCTGCGCTCGAGCGACAGAAACGTGCGCGGGAGGGGGGGCATGTGATGTTGCCACCAGGGAGAAAACAGTGGTGCTCTTGTCTATGGATGGGAACCACTGCTTACATTACGTATTGATCTTGATGCATTTGTCTGTTGCACACATAGCAATCACTTTGTTGCTGCAGTTCAATACCAAGGGGGTTGCTGGATAGCTTTCTTGAGGTGGATAGTTAGATATGGATGCATGTTGGATAGCGGTTCATATGCCTTGACGTAATGCCTACAATATTAGAACCAGTGAACTGTATGTCGTCATAATAGTATTGTTATACGTTCATGATTTGTCAATTGCCCAACTGTAATTTGTTCACCCATCATGTTTTTTTCTTTTGAGACACACCACTAGTGAACCTATGGCCCCCGGTCCTATTTTCCTCATATTGCAAACCTTCTTTAAGCACTTTCATCATTATTTCTTGTTGTCCTGTTTTTTCTTTTATTGTTTTCCAAGATTCTATGTGTTTAATTCTCCTATTTTCAGCAAGACCGGAAGATTGACAACCTTCCGGAAAGTTGGCACGAGAGACAGTTTGTGTTTGTGTGCAGGTTCCACGCTCCCGTAAACACCATTATTTTCTGACGCCGTTGATAAAGCAACCTTCTTCAAGACTACAAATTCCTATTGGTTTGATAACTCTCGTTCTTTACTAGGGGAAAACTTACTCTAGACTGCATCATACCTTCCGCTTGGGGTCTGCCAACGAGCATGTGATCACGTCATCTCATAGCTCAATTAATGAGTCAACACTACTCCTATAATGCATAAATAAATAAATCATTCATGATGGTCATATCTATGACAAAATGTCCTTAAAATGGTGAGTTTTCGATAATAAGCCCAAGATATATCTTCCGCGGTGTTATTTCGAGCATGCTCACACATGCTGGTTACGACCACCGACCCTATCACTCTTGGTCCAAATTTATTTGAAATTGTGTTCTCGTCAAATATCTTTTTATACTCTCCATTCCTATCACATCCAATGTTGCTCATTTGGGAACTTTTTTCCATTGGATGTGTGGAAAATCATCATCCTAACAAGTTTGTTCACATGTGTCTATAATCACGCCCCTAGTCTTTGATATTCTTCAAAATATTGCATCTATAATTGTACATGGTCAAAAAATTTCATCCGGAGCGAAATTTAGAACACATTCATTTACGACAACACATAGGTTCGAGGAAACAAAAATTGGCAGAATAAACAAATTAGGGGAACAAAAAAAGGAAGAAAAAATATTCACAGAAAATCCAGCCCGAGGCGAGCCTAGGCCGACGTGGAGGCCGGCTGGCTCGGGTGGGTGCCCGGCCTAGGCCGGCTCCAAGGACGGATGGCTCGGGTTCTCCCTCGGCCTCGCCCCGACCAGGCCGGCTTTCCTGGGTAAGTTAAAAGCCACACTCGAGGGGACGGTTACCACTCATCCCCTCCATCTTCCTATCTCCGCTAGCCCGAAAACACCACTGGAGCCCCCAACCTCCATTTCTCACCCCCACATCCTCGACCCTACCCTCACCTCCTAGCCCACAGATATGAAGGTCCCATCCCCGATCTCTCCACTCCTCCATAATGATTCTCTATTGGGGGAAGATTGAAGGTGCTCCCCCTCCATTGTTGGTGCTCTTGGGGTATGTACCCTCCTTTGAGCTCCTAGGTGCATCCTCCGCCAAGTTAGGGAAAGGATGCCATCCTCGGGTATGTTTTCGTCTTTTCCCTCTCAAATCCCCCATTTCTTCCTCATTAGCCATTGATTTTGGGATTTGTGAGTATTTCGTGCCAGGGCTCGAGTTCATGTGCTATTCCACGAAATTCATCATAGCACTACTTTATCTAGGGTAATCTAGATATTTTAGTTAGTGTAGTTTGGTGGCTAGCTCTCTTATAAGCACTCAATTCATCATCAACTTATGCTCCCTAAATGCCTAGGTTTTCCCTAATTTTCCTTGCCACGCATAAGAATTTTGTGTGTGTGACCATCTACACTTATTGTGCATATTCGCATCTATGCTCCCAATTTCATAGATCAAGGCAATGACCCTCAACACAAGTCAAAAGGCAAAGTCCCAACCACTATGCTCGCAATTAAGGTAGTGCATCTAAAGTTTGTGGCTCCACACCCTCTAAGACCAAGAAACCTCTGGTCAATCCAAAGGAGCCAGTTCATACCTCTTGGAAGAAACTCCCCACGTTAGTTTTTGAGAAAGATCGGTTTGATTTCAGTCAGTATGAGTTTGGTCAGCATACTTGAAGGGACATCCGCTTACATTGCAAGATGCATCGACAACTTTATGAATTTGCAATATGCTCTTTGAAGAACTCTTATGTCCCGCAACATTTTTTTGACTTGGATGAAGCAAGGCAGAACTGGCCAGCAGTGATGGAGGTGATGGACTTTCATGGAATCAGCTCTCTTATGAAGATTGAATGTCCCTTTGCACTCGAGCTTCTTCAGAAATTCTGTGCCACTGTTCACTTCACCGAAGGGCCTCAGTCTATGACCTAGATGAGTGGTGGTGTCAAATGTACCTCCACACTTGCTGAGTTTTTTGCTCTTCTAGGATTGGAGGAGTTGCATTTTCTCCTATGGTTCATACTCGAATCCATGGTGAGACTAGGTGTCTGATGAAGGCTGGAGAGGGAATCCGCCATTGCTATCCTCTAGAGATTGCCTCTAAGTACATTCTGAAGGCCGCTTACTTCACTGACTTTTGGTATGTCATCCATACCATCCTGCGGAAAACTATCAATGTGAAGTTTGGCGAGGAGCGTGAGGTTTGCAAGTGGCTCGTCAATCTCCTCTATCACATTGTCCGTGCCAAGGAATAAAAGAAAAAGATGGATATTATGGACTACATGTGGCAAGAGAAGAAGACGGTTATTTGTGAAGGGAAAGTTCTCATCTATGGTCAATACCTTCACATGCTCTTTGAGGCAAAGATCCCCTTTTCCCTTGATGCGCGTGTAACACACGTTTATTGGGAGACCCCAAGAGGAAGGTATGAAGAGCACAGTAGCAAGTTTCGCTGAAAAAGAAACCAAGGTTGAATCGACCAGTAGGAGAAATAAGCAACTTCCAAAGGTTGATGCAGCTGAGATGGCAGGGCACACTACTGGTTTAGCGGCAACGTGGAACCTACACAACACAATCAATTCACTTTGCCCCAACGAAGCAGTGAGGTTGTCAATCTCACCGGTTTTGCTGAACACAAAGAGGTTAAATGTATGGTGTGGAAAATAGTATAAGAACAGTATGAAAACAGCAGTAGCAGTATGTATATTATCAGTATGAGAAAATGGACCGGGGTCCACAGTTCACTAGAGGTGTCTCTCCATAAAAGATAGCTAACATGCGTGGTGAACAAATTACAGCTGGGCAATTGATAGATAAAGAAACATGCATGACATAAAGATTATTATGAGATTCATGAGGGAATTACAACAAAATACATAGATCGTCATCCAACTGCATCTATGACTAATAATCCACCCTCCGAATATCATCCGAACAAACGTTGGGTATTAAGTTGCAAGCAATAGATTATCGCAGTAAGCAAAGTGTGTAATGTAAACAAATTAAACATCATTGTTTTATCCCTAATGGCAATAACACATCCTCCATCTGTCATGTTTCTGTCACTCGAGCACAGATGCAAAGGAGGCATGAACCCACTATTGAGCATAAATACTCCTTCTTGGAGTCACTAGCATCTACTTGGCCAAAGCGTCTACTAACAACGGAGAGCATGCAAGATCATAAATAATATACACATGAAGATAACATGATGGGTTGATAATCAAGAGACATAGCATTCAATAATCATCGGACCAGCAACCCAAGATGTAGCATTACAATAAGATGAACTCGATCATGTGAGGCAGCTCACAAGATCCTAACATGAGGCATAAAGAGGAGAGGACAACCATCTAGCTACTGCTATGGACTCATAGTCCAAGGATGAACTACTCACGCATCACTCCGGAGGTGCGCATGGTGGTGTAGATCCCTCCGGTGACGATTTTCCCTCCCGACAGGGTGTCGGGGAGAGCTCCAGAACCCTCACGATCTCGGGTTGACGATGACGGTGACCTCAGGTGTTTTTTGTGGAAAAGTGATCTATTTTTAGGGTTAACTATCCGAGGGGTAATATAGGCGAAAGGGCGATGGCGGTGGGTGCCCGAGGGGCCCACACCATCCGTAGGCGCAACTAGGGGGCACGCCGCCCTATGGTGTGGCCCCCTCCAGGCCTCTTTGGGACTTCGTGGAACCTTCGGGAATTCTAAGACTTCCGGGTTTCGAATATTCCAATTCCGAGAATATTTGTACAACAAATTTTCTGAAACTAAAAATAGCATAAAACAGGAACAAGCTCTGTGGCATCTTGTCAATAGGCTAGTCCCGGGAAATCGATAAAAATGACATAAAGTGTAAGGAAAACATGTAGCATATGGCATGAAAACAACATGGGACATCAGAAATTAAGGATATGTTTATGATGTATCAACATCCCCAAGCTTAGTTCCTACTCGTCCTCAAGTAGGTGAACGATAAAAACACATAATTTCTGAGGTGATATGCTACCAACATAAACTTGATCATCTAAATTGTAAAAGCATAAGCATAGCTGAGATCATAGAGCTTTAACACAAGCATGATAAATATAATTCTGACAATAAAACATAGCAATCACCTTGCATCATGAAAAGTAAAACAAACAAAAGATCATGAATAATAATGCACTCGAAAGCTATACGTTTGTTCAAGCATAAAGATAACTTAGCAAAGTGATATTTAGCTTGTCCTTAAGAGTAGGGCAAAACATAAATGCCAGGGCACCTTCAAAGTTTAAAAGGAAGACTAGATCAAATAATTTGAGAACAAACAATAACACATCTTGAATCAATTAATAATGTTTCTGGGACAAATGCACATTAAACTCAGAAAAAATGCTCTTTCAACTGTGCATAAATTTAGAAGATGGAGACTCAAAATAAAAGTAAAAGGAAGACCCTTCGTAGAAGGAAGCAGAGATCACTCATGTGCTAGAACTTTTTATTATGTTAAACAAAGGCATAAAATGGTTGATACTCCTCCCAACCTTTCTTACACAAACCATGGCTAACCGAATCCTCGGGTGCCTGCCAACAATCACATACCATGGAGGAGTGTTTAATTTTTAGGGGTAGGTGTGTATGCTTATGTCAACGAATGGTAAACATAAAATACAGTACGTCACAAGCCAACTACACTTCACAAGAGCGGCTCCCATAGAAGGACGCATCTGGGTAGAAGGTCATCCATCTTTCTCTTTTGTTTACACAATTATGCTTTGACTAGGAAATCAGGGGCAAACATAGTGAAGAGAATTTGTTGTATTAATTTGGGGATGGGGACCCCGCTGCCAGCTCTTCTATCAATTGGATAAGAGGATGAAGCCACTAGTCCAGGGTGTGAAAGTCCAATCAACAACTGAGATAAAGATTCTCTATTTACGTCCTCATGAGCTAAAAAAGGAGCACAAAACATAAGCAATTTTGATGGTTTTAAAGGTAACACATGAGCAATTTACTTTGGAGTGGTAGTTAAATACCACATGTAGGTAGGTATGGTGGACACATTTGGAAAACTTTGGTTTTTTTGGAGTTGTATGCACGAGTAGAGCTCATACTCAGTACAGGTGGACGCTAGCAAAAGACTGGGAGCAACAAATCAAGGGAGCAATAATGGCCATAATCATGCATAGAGACAAAAACATCATTAATCAAAGCATAAGTGGTACTACAAGTTCAAAAAATAAATGATCATGGAGGCTATAAGTGACTGGTTTGTAGTCATAAACATGGTGTGAGCATGCGCCAAGTCAACCAAATAAAACATTCAAAGGAGAACACCACAAATTTATGCTTCAATATGACAAGAACAACTCATGATTCTTTCAAAGGCACATTAAACACTCTCAGATATTTGAGACAAATCATACTAAAAAATAACTACTAGCCTTTAGAATTAAAATAACATCTAGCATGACATGACAAAGTCTAGCCATAGTCTATACAAGCTTCTAAATGGACCGTTATAAGCACAAAAACTGTACTACTGCTTTCCAACACCAAGCATTTCATAATAAATAAAAATTCTCCAAGAGATGCATAAATGAAACAACAGAGTACTAACACAACTCTACTAAAACTAATAGCTCTAAATAAAAGATGCAAGAAAAACAAGAACTAAACAGGAATTTTGGAGCAGCTAGAAGAAAAACTAAGAATACGAGCATAACGAGTATTCAAACAAAAAAGCGGAGCGTGTCTCTCTCCCACACAAATAATGCTAGGTTCCAACTATATTATTGCAGCAAGGGAAACAAAATAAAACAAACAGACGCTCCAAATAAACTTCATATGATGTGACTGAATAAAAATATAGTTTCACTAGAAGTGACCTGCTAAATTGTTGATGAAGAAGGGGATGCCTTGGGCATCCCCAAGCTTAGATGCTTGAGTCTTCTAATAATTTTATGTGATGAACCACGGGGGAATCCCCAAGCTTTTACCTTGCACTCTTCTTGATCATATTATATTTACCCTCTTCTCTTGACCCTTGAAAACTTCCTTCACACCACACTCAAAAAGTAATCCGCATTAGAGGGTTAGTGCAACAACAACAATTCCATGGGTTCTGCAAGGGAACAAGTGCTATTGATATTTCTAAACATTAGCTACAGCCACTGATGTTTCGTGAAGCAAAGAAATCCACTTGACATTGTAAAAAAGCAAATGCAAGAAAAATGGCAGAATCTGCCAAAATCAGAACAGTCTGTAACGACGATTTTTTCCAGGGTAGTTACGTTGCTCAGATCGAAAAATATAAAGAACTAAAAAGTTTCGAAATTAGTTGAGGAATAAGCGCAAAAATTTTCAGGTCATTTTGATCTTTCTGAAATTTATACGATATTTTACGATAGACAGCAGAAATCTGTTTCCTGCGGAGAAATCCAAAACCAACTCCAACTTTCGCTAGAAAACTTTACTTGGCACCACTAAAACATGAAAATAAATATACAAATGATTTTCTAAATAATTATACAACCCCTTTACTCGAAGAAAACATAGAAAAACAAGAAAAACTAAAACCATGGGTTATCTCCCAAGAAGTTCTTTTCTTTAACGCCTTTTAGCTAGGCCCAGAAAAGTGGATCAAGTCTTTTCAAAAGGAGAGGCATTCAAATCAAGATAAGGAAATTCCTCAATAATGAATTGTATTTTATCTAAATGAGTTTCAGATGTCCCTCTCTTAGAACTTTTAGGTTTACTATCTTCATCAAATAAATTCTCGGGAACAATCCTATCAAAATTCTTTTCTTGGGCTTCATGCAGTACTGCCAATTTAAAGGGGATTGGTATTTTCATATCCTTTTCACTTTTAGGTTCAGCTTTTTCAAGAGCACCAACAACATCTACACATGATCCTAGCATATTGAAATGATCAAAAAAAATCTAGCCTCTTAGCAACATCTCCGAATTCTTTAAGCATGGTTTCTAAGATAAAATTTCTTTTTTCAATATCTTCAATATTATACAAGTTGAGGAACATATGCTGCAGTATGGGATGAAGGTTAACAAACCTATCCTCTAACATGTGAATTAAAAAAGTAGCAGCAGCTTCATAATTTGGAGCAAGTTCTACTACGAATTTTTCCTCCAAATTTTCATGCTTACTAACATGATCAAAGAATTCTTTAATGGTATCCTTTCCAAGTATAGAACCACTACATACTAGCAAATCTTTCAAGGTAAACTTAGGGAGCAACATGATGAAGAATAACAACGAGGTAACAAAAGTAACAACTAGAATAAGAACTAACTTTTTTGTGTGTTTTTGATAAAGAGAAGCAAACAAGACAAAATAAAATAAACTAAGCAAAACAAAAAAAAGTAAAGAGATTGGAAGTGAGAGACCCCCTTGTAGAAATTATCTTCCTCCCCGGCAACGGCGCCAGAAATTAGCTTGATGCACGTGTAACACACTTTCCTTGGGAGACCCCAAGAGGAAGGTATGAAGAGCACAATAGCAATTTTACCTCAGAAAGAAACCAAGGTTAAATCGACCAGTAGGAGAAAGAAGCAACTTCCGAAGGTTGATGCAGTTGAGATGGCAGGGCGCACTACCGGTTCAGCAGCAACATGGAACCTACACAACACAATTAATTCACTTCCCCCAACGAAGTAGTGAGGTTGTCAATCTCACTGGTTTTGCTGAAAAGAAAGAGGTTAAACGTATGGTGTGGTTGTAAATCTCACCGGTTTTGCTGAACACAAAGAGTTTAAACGTATGGTGTGGAAAAACGTATGAGAACAGTATGAAAACAGCAGTAGCAGTGTGAAAACAGTGGGAGCAGTGTGTATATTATCAGTATGAGAAAATGGACCGGGGTCCACAGTTCACTAGAGGTGTCTCTCCATAAAAGATATTTAACATGTGTGGTGAACAATTACAGTTGGGTAATTGATAGATAAAGAAACATGCATGACATAATGATTACTATGAGATTCATGCGGGCATTATGACAAAATACATATATCGTAATCCAACTGCATCTATGACTAATAATCCACCCTCCAAATATCATCCGAACAAACGTTGGGTATCAAGTTGCAAACAACAGTTTATCGCAGTAAGTAAAGTGTGTAATGTAAACAATGTAAACAAAATAAACATAATTGTTTTCTCCCTAATGGCAACATCACATCCTTCCTCCGCCACATTTCTATCACTCGAGCACAGATGCAAAGGAGGTATAAACCCACTATCGAGCATAAATACTCCCTCTTGGAGTCACTAGCATCTACTTGGACAGAGCATCTACTAACAACAGAGAGGATGCAAGATCATAAATAGCATACACATGAAGATAACATGATAGATTGATAATCAAGAGACATATCATTCAGTAATCATCGGATCCCAGCAAACACAACATGTAGCATTACAATAAGATGATCTCGATCATGTGAGGCAGCTCACGGGATCCTAACATGAGGCATAAATAGGAGAGGACAACCATCTAGCTACTTCTATGGACCCATAGTCCAAGGATGAACTACTCACGCATCACTCCGGAGGTGGGCATGGTGGTGTAGACCCCTCCGGTGATGATTTTCCCTACCGGCAGGGTGCCGGGGAGAACTCCAGAACCCTCCCGATCTCGGGTTGACGATGACGGTGGCCTCAGGTGTTTTTCGTGGAAAAGTGGTCTCTTTTTAGGGTTAAATATCCAAGGGGTAATATAGGCAAAAGGGCGATGGCGGTGGGCGCCCGAGGGGCCTACACCGCCCCAAGGCGCGGCCAGGGGGCGCACCTCCCTATGGTGTGGCCCCCCTGTGGCCCCCTCCGGGCCTCTTCAGGACTCCGTGGAACCTTGGGAATTCTAAGACTTCCGGGCTTCAAATTTTCCAATTCCGAGAATATTTCTAGAACAAGTTTTCTGAAACTAAAAACAGCAGAAAATAGGAACGGGCTTTGTGGCATCTTGTCAATAGGTTAGTCCCGGGAAATCGATAAAAATGACATAAAGTGTAAATAAAACATGTAGCATATGGCATGAAAAAAACATGGAACATCAGAAATTAAGGATACATTTATGACATATCAGCCCTCATTACCAACTACCAGATGGTGGTCCCGCCATGCTTCCTCTCAATGGTCCCTCCCTTGAAGCTGCATAGCCCAAGACCAAGAGGGCTCGCACAGCCATGTCTGAGGAGATTGCAGTTCTCCTTTCTGTTGATGGTGCCTCTAACACCTCTTCTCCAGTTGCTCAGCCCAAGAATTTCACTCTCAAGGCTGCTCTTCAAGAGATGAAGTGCTTCTTCATTGATCATCGGTCCAAAGCATATAAGGCATCCAAGAAGGATAAGCTCTCTCACTACAATCAAAGGCTCATCATGCAAAAAATTGACCTCCCAGTTGAAGCTACCTCTGATGAGCTCTCTGAGAAGGCCTGGCAGTCCAAGCACACATATTGGCTCGCCGATGATGCCTCTTCCCTTGGTCAGTTTTGGCATGACAATACCGCAGAAGCTAGTTCCAGCGGGGCTATTATTCCACAAGGTGAAAACGGTGATCAAGATGATGAGGAAGGAGATGAAGAGGATGAGGAGGATGTCCAGGGTCATGACAGTGACGACGACGATGACGAGGACTTCATGGAGTGATCTCTTAGGTCTGTAGCTTCTCTTTCTCCCTTATTGGTGTCTTGATGCCAAAGGGGAGAGAGATCTATTAGGACTGCCGGGTATTTGCATTGGGGGGGGGGATTGCATCTCACCCATTTTCTTCTTCCATTTGCAATTTGCTTTGATATCTTAGTTGAACTCTATTTGGTTTTTATGATTTGTGGAACTTGGTTATCCGTATACTATTGTAAGACTATGTCATCCCGGGTTATCTATCTATGTGATGAAGACTATGGTGAGATTAATTATATCATTTATGTATGGTCACTATGTTTGCTCATTGTCTCTAGAGCCAAATGATCTACATGTGCAATTTTTTCTCATTGTCCTCATACTTATATTACTAGCTATTGTTCAGAAAATATTGATGTATAGAACATTGGGGGAGTTTTCATCTCTATTTTCGTGTGCCCCCTAGACCTAAATGAAACATTAAAACTTGGGCACACAGCATGGGGGAGCTAGGAAAAGTTGCAAATCTTAACTTTATATATTCCTCCTTGCAAATCTGTGTGTTGTCATCAAACATCAAAAAGGGGGAGATTGAGAGGACATGTGTTCCCTAATCTTATTTTGGTGTTTGATCACAACACTTGAAAGGTCTAACTATTACTTGAAGTATTTAGGAAATACGAAGTGTTGCAAATTGGATGAAATAATCTCTCAAAAAGTGCAAATGGATCAAGGGAATAAATAGAGGAGAAAAGAACAAGAAAGAAAATGCCAAGCCGGGCTTGAGGCCAGGATCTCTTCCGGGAGGTCGGGCTGCCTGGTTAGTCGTCCTAGGCTGGGCTGAGGCCGGGTCCAAGGCCAGGGTCCCTAGCCGGCCGGCGCCCCCTGCAGCCGGCCTAGGTCGGTCTCTCTGCCGTGGGTTGACTGGCTGGCCGGCCTAGGCCGGGTCCACTAGTAGGCTCCCTTTGCGTCCCTGCGGCCTCCAAGCCTGCTTGGCCGGCCCCAAGGCCAGGTTTCCTGGACGAGTCAAAGATGCCCCAAACGGCCATATTCACCCCCACCACCAGTATAAAGGGGTCTTCTTCTACCTTTAGATGGGGTCACTTGATGCTTCTCTCTCCACCATTTGTGACCACCTCAAAACTCATAGATCTCCCCAAATACCCAACTAAACCTCTTGATCTCTTGGGATTTGGAGGAGAGACACTAGATCTACAACTCCACTAAACCGATTTGTCACCACCCAACTAGTCCCCTAGGGATCTTGAAGTTCTTGTTTCATTGGAACCTATAACCTTGTTGCTCTTAGTTCATCGGAGCTTGGAGCCTTGTTGGTATTCCTGAAGCTTTGGGTGCTCGTGGATCTTTGTTGCTCGGAGTCTTGGAGACTTCTGGAATTTGGTGAGGACACTCCAAGTTGTGAAGTGTGTCTCATCCTTATAAAGGTTCTAGTTGTCAACCTCATCTACAACATAGTGATTCGTGCCCTATCCACTTTGGTGGTTGGACACGAAGGAGATACGGTGTGCCATTTGACGGCTACTCGGTGTTCCACTTTGGTGGCAGCGCACCGCTCCGCCGGAGATTGGCTTCCATTGGGAAGTGAACTTCGGGATAAATCTCCGCGTCATTGTGTTCGTTTATTCCTCAAGTACCTTTACTTATTGCTACTAGTTTAATTACTTGAATATATTATGCTAGTATTATTTGCTCATCACATAGGATTGTTCACCTAGTTGCATAATCTAGACAATCTATATGTGATCAATTATCTTTAATCGAAAAAGAAGTAAAATTTATAGTTAACCTATTCACCCCTCCTCTAGTTAAAATTCTCGATCATTCAGAGTTAAGTATTAGTATTGAACGATCTTATTTCCTTTACACGCTCTAGATTATACCCAGATGTTAACATTATGATCCCCTATTACGGTGGATGGTTGAAGACATACAAAGTATAACTATTGATTGTGCGGTCATAAGGTATTCCCATAGTATAGGAATTATAGTCAATTACAACTTCATTTGTACTTTTCTAAATACATTACAATTGTTTAGTCTCTTTTAGAAAGATCATATACTTGGATCGGTTTAGTACTATTATTACCCTAACAATAAAATCTTATATTTTGGTAGACTTTAAATAAGTACGCGATCACGAAAATGTGATCATATCACAAACGATAAGCTAATCTTAGATACAAGATTAGAAACTCTTGCTTGTTTATATCTTCACACCCGCACAAATTTTTTCTTTTAAAAACTTAGTTTTCAAGTGTTATAGCGGTTATATTATGATGAGATAAACTTCATTATGAACTTGGAGATAGAATAATAACTGAATATTATTGTCTCTAGGGCATATATCCAATTATTTGAAACTATACAAAATCCCACTAGCTTGTTTTTCACTTTGTAACACCACCGTAAATACCTATGTGAGAAACATCTCATCATAATATTCTAGGCCTAATTACAAACAATTAACTGCTTGAGATAACTTTTACTTAAGTTTTCTCCTTTGTACGGGTTGGCTAAAAAAAATAGCACATTGAAAACATAGTGGTTCTTGTGTGCTTATTCATGACAACGAGATTGGTCAAATCATAAAATTTGTGACTTGATATCAACCTTTTGTATTTTGCTCACCAAGACTACGAAGGTCGAGTTTATTACATAATATCACATCATGCTTACTTACGTTTGAGACAAAATCCTTTGTCTCATTGCAATTCGATTTTTTTATAATTACACTTAGCGCACTCATCATATTTATGTTTATTAAAATCCTTAATCTATCTTATACATTCTGAATTTAATAATACACTTTTTGACAATTCATTTAAAAATCTTTTAAATCATTTCATGAGTTAACTTTCTTTCAATTAGGCCCAGCCGAATTAAAAGATCATATCCAACTCCCACCAACTTTTAAGTCCCTTCAATTTTATATTGAAAAATAATAACTTCTTATTTCACTAATACGACCAAATTAACACTCACAATGTAATATTTCAGATTACTTCAGTAATATAAAATTAATTACACTTAGCAACTATTTTTGCTAATCAATCCAATAACAACACCAAGCAACTGATATGATAATTTTTTCAACTCATCATTATGATTTATTCGTCCTTAATAAAACAATTGTAATCAAGACTAGATTTATGAATATTATACATATTCATATTTGTTTCCCTTGAAATATTCATGTTCCTGTGATATTATATGACTTCAGCCACTTCAAGATAAAATCTTGGAATTAACATGAACATCTTCTTTTTCTTCGATCTCTGTGACAATCCACTGTCACATATGAGCATTATTATCTTGTTTTGTTTTATTTTGCATTTCATGGTCATTGTCTTAGAATTTTTATGACTGCATCATAAAGTGAATATTACGTCAAATTCCTCATATCTACTTTATACAATATTAAGTTCAAACTTTCTGTATCTCATACATAATTCCCGGATAAGGTGATGAACTGGAATCATTTGCATGATGCCCCTTTAATTCAGTGCTTACTCTAAATATTCACAATCTTAACTTAATATAATTTCTACCTCTTTTTCACGAGAAGACATTTTTATCCTTAATCCAAGGCGTTAGACACTTGTAGCAAAAGTGGAAATTTGCTACGGGTGACTTTATGAAAAATTCTTTTGTGCGTCATACATGAGCAATATTGATCATTTGGAAATTTCATTTAAATAATTCTAAGTTAATTAATGACAATGCTGCAACCTTAACAAACTAACAAAATAATTTTCTTAGTGGGTTGAGAATTATTTTTGTTTCACGCTTCACATATCATACCAAGACATTTAGACAATCTTATTATAACACTGCTCAAATCCTCGTCTCACAAAGATTTGATTATCACGATAATTTTGAGTCTCTCAAAATTGATCATGAGTAATCTTGACTAAGGCAATTTTCTTTGTCAATCATGTTATAATTTTATTAATTCCTTTTCTTCTTCAATCAAATTTCTTTGATTCAGTTTTTGATTCATAGCCCTTTTAGTTTTTTAGGTCTAGATTTAGGATTTCATTTTTTTTTTATCTGGGCATGTGTCCATGTATGAACCATGTTTACTGCTCGTATGAACTATGTTTGTTGACTAAAATCCAACTTGAACTCAGTTTTTGAATTATTCATTACACATATATAGTAGTTCCTTCGGTAAGAAAAGTTTGTCTCGGTTTGTTAAGAAAGACTTAACAAGCGGAGACCACATTTCTCAATTGGAGGGACTATGGCTTAACAAGTTGCGATAACCTTTTCTAACCAGATAAAATATGGCTTAACAAGTTTCGATAACCTTGTGAAATGGTAAAACAAATACAGATACAAATGTGATATTGAATTATGAACAAAACATGGAAATGGATATATCCATTTGGTATTTTTAGTAGGATATGACAATTAAGTAATCAACCTAAAGAGTAAGAAAATGGGCAAATGTGTGTTTTTCTATGATTGAACTTTAAATTATCGTGCATTATATTTATATAGCTATACTTATCATTAGATTGTTCAATTTTTAACTTGTTGTACGGCATAAATCTGCTATTCTTTAATATTCGTATCCGTTCCGAATTGAGAGAACATCCGATCCACGTACGTTCGTATTCGAGTACCATCCACCCCGCATTCGTATCCGATAATATCCTGTATTCGTATTAATTTTGAAAATATGAAAAAAAATCTGAGAAGGGCACTATTCCATCCGTTCCCACCCTAGTAAAAGTCTTGTTCTCTCGGCACGAGCGTGCGCGGCTCGCCTGCTGCCGCTGTTTTGTGTGCGCCACACCGCACGCCGTACGCACGTAACCGAGGGCACGTCCATGAGTGCACAAGGCAGGTCTGCTGCTATCACCGTTGTCTGCTCGCGTCGAGATGATTTTATTTCTCAGTCGCGCGCGGCATTACCTGCGGAGCCGCAGTTTGCGCTCCAATTTCCAAAGACGCGACGTACGGTAGTGGCGCGAGCACGGGAAGACAGTGCGTGTGCAAATTGTTGCGGTCGAAAGCTCTCACACTCCTCAGTCAGCTGATGCAATCACGCACACTTACGTAGTCGTAATCAATACCGCCATACACGCGCCGGCTCAAAATACAAAGTACGGTAGTACAGTACATTCTTTTGCACACCAAGTGTACGGTAAACATTTTTGCTGCCCAAGAAGAAGTGTCCTGACGCAACAGCGGGGTACCCCTTGCCTTGTGTTGGGCTTCCAGAAAGAGATGAGAAACCGCCATGTCAAAGAAGAAAAAAAAATGAAAAGAGCAAGAAGAGAAGAAAAAAGCGGGCTGGCGCCGAGGAAGACCATCCCGCGACGTGGCGGGCAACATGCAGCACCCGCCTCGGCGCAGCTCCACGTACTCGCGCGCGCCCCCACGTACACCCCCCGCTCGCCGCCAAAACCACCCCACGCTACGCCAACCCGATAGCTCCGCAACCAACAGCTGCCCGATACCGCCCGCGCCACCTATAAAGCCGCGCTCCACGCCCGCTCCCTCCTCACAGCATCACCGCCGGTTACTGTCACTCCTCTCCATCGATCTCTCTCTCGTTACACGGACGGACGGCATGGCGAGCGAGCATGGCCTCCTGCTCGACCCGGCCGCGCTGGCCTACTCCTGGGCCGAGCCGGACCAGATCCCGCCGCAGCTCCTCGTCGCGCTCGGGGAGTACCTCTCCTCCCCGTCCGCCGGCCCCGGCGACGCGGAGGCCGAGGGCGAGCCGACGACGACGAGTTCATGATGTACGAGTTCAAGGTGCGGCGGTGCGCGCGCGCGCGGAGCCACGACTGGACCGCCTGCCCCTACGCGCACCCGGGCGAGGCCGCGCGGCGCCGGGACCCGCGCCGCGTCGCCTACTCCGGCGACCCCTGCCCGGACTTCCGCCGCCGCCCCGGCGGCGCCGCGTGCCCGCGCGGCACCTCCTGCCCGCTCGCGCACGGCACCTTCGAGCTCTGGCTCCACCCGTCCCGCTACCGCACCCGCCCGTGCCGCGCGGGCCCCGCGTGCCGCCGCCGCGTCTGCTTCTTCGCGCACGCCGCCGGCGAGCTCCGCGCCAAGGGAGGCGCCGGGGAGTTCTCGCCGCTGGCGCTCTCGCCCAAGTCCACGCTCACCTCGCTCTGGGAGTCGCCACCCGTGTCGCCCGTCGAGGGCAGGGTCGTCCGGTGGGTGGACGACGACGACGCCGCTGACGCGGCCGAGGTCGAGGAGCTCATGCTCGCAATGCGGCAGCTCAGCTTCGCCAAGCCCAAGAACCCGTCCGCAACGACCTCTGCATCCCAGCAGGTGCTGCCACCGGTGACCGAGGACGACGGACCGGACCTCGGCTGGGTGTCCGATCTGGTGATGTGAGAGCCCAAGCTGGCATCACTCCATCATGGATCACCTCGGAGGTCGCCAAGCAGATCGACCGCAGCCCAAGATCAATCCATATATATCTCGAGGAACCATGCAAGGCCAGGCCTCGAGACAGCTTCATTAAGCTACTGGAGTATTATTAATCAATTCCCCAAAACTGCATCATTCTTCTGTACATAAACAAATGTGTATGGTGCAAATTTGTACTGTAATTGTATAAGTCGAGCGTGGCGTTCGTGGGTGCCCTCCTTTTTTTTTCCGAAACCATCAAAACGGCTTCGGATTATTATTTCTTCATGTTAACCAGTGTATTTATGTAAAATGGCTAGTAGCCTGCCCCTGTTTCGTGATATCATATCATTTGATGTAGTAATTACTATTATCATGCCGAAATCCGGCACTTCTCTTGTACTAATCTGTAATCTATATGCAATAATTAAGCAAACAATCTGTATGCATGGATCGATCGAAGCACTGTGTGAGCTCATTGGAATATGGGGAGAGGGGGGGTGCATGAAATGTTTGTGCAGTGGAGGTTTTTTTTCCCTCGCGTTTGTCCGGCTATGGACAAGATTTTTGAGTGTCACCGTCGATAGAGGCAGATAAGGACCACACGGGTACGAGAAACATCCCCCCTCTGCTTCCATCATTTTTGAGGTTTGAGTAAACGCGAGCGAGACGTACACGAGCGCCTGGTCCCGGCACGGCAGAGCTAGCTAGAGCTAGAGGTAGGCAACGACGGCGGGAAAGCTTCGCGAAGCCGTCTCATCTCCTCCCCCCCTATCCTCTTCCTTTCTTGGACAGACAAATCGGAATCCTTATATCATATTGCAAGTGGCAGTTGACTGCTAAGATCATCTCCAACCGGCTGCTCCAAATTCAGACTCTAAAAATTCAGACTAAAATGCAGTTTGGCTTGAACCATGGACGTGGAAAATTAAATAGTTCAAATTAACTCGTACAATGATTAAGAGTACATAAACAAATACAAATAGTTTGAGTTCATAAATCAATAGTTTAATTTATTCGGACTGCATAACTCAAAATTGAAATTTGATAACATGATGCGTATCTTGTTCGGATAGATGGAGATGAACTCCAAACTTCTCTCTCGTCCTCCACAATTATGATGTGCAAAATTACACAACAAGTCTTCAAATGTAATAGTGTCTCCGGCTCCCACAACATTGCAGCTCTACGAACAATTCCCAACGAGTTTGTAGCATTCCAAACGTCCTCTCAACATCTTTACTATCGGCCGCTTACACGGCTGCAAATTATTGTTTCTTGTGACCAGGAGGATTGCTTATAGTCTTCACAAATACCGCCCAAAGGATACATACCATCGAAAAGAAGGAGAAGGCGAAGAAGGTGCCAAAGCCTAGAGGGATTTCATATTCAACTCATGAGTATGTGTTGCTTTGCAACTATTGGTTGCCCTAGTATCTACCAGAAATAATAAACTTGTAATAGGACAGTTGGTTTGAAAAGGTGTTCACATAAATGAGCTATCTCCTCCGAATATTCTAGGGTTTCTGGCCAAATGATGGGTGTTATGGCCAAATTCATGGTATAGTTTGTTGAAATATGCTCATATTCCACACAAACATGCATCTTGGAAGCACGGGCAATGTTTACGGAGAAAGTTTTCCTTTTCATTGAATAAAACAAATCATTTTCTATTTTCCGAGTGTGAAAATGTGTTTTTTTGTGAAGGACCAACCACAAATATGTTGAAAAACTTGGGATCTGCATTAAAAAAAAATTGACCATATTATATGCACAAATAACATTTTTTTGCCTATGAAAAGGTTTTCATCCACCTCTTTTGGAAAATACAAGTTTCTGCCGATTCAGTTGAAAACGGGTCAAATTTGAACTACAGTTGTCCCGTAGTTTGCTCATGATCTTTGGAAAAAAAATCTTTTTTAGGTACAAAACTACCTATTTCATAACAGATACACCAAGAGTTTCTCAATATTCAACCCCTAGCTACGAACGGTCACGCCCGCCTTCTTGACTTTTTCCTGATATCGGCATAGAAAATTCAAAAGGACTCAAAATGATGCAACACCTTTGCGTAGTGTCATTATATATGTCCTGCTATCCGCCAGAAATAATAAACTTGGAATAAGGCAGTTGGGTTGAAAAGGTATTCACATAAATGAGATATCTTCTCCGAAGATTCTATGGTTTCGGGCCAAATGACGGGTGTTATGATCAAATTCATGGGATAGTTTGTTGAAATGTGTCCATATTCCACACAAACATGCAACGTGAAAGCACGGACAATATTGACGGAGAAAGTTTTCCTTTTCACTGAATGAAAAAATTATTTTATATTTTTGGAGTGTGAAAAATGTGTTTTTTTTTTGAAGGACCAACAACAAATATGTTGCAAAATTTGGGAGCTGAATTTTTTGAAAATAATAGACCATCTTATATGCACAGATAACCAATTTTTTTTTGCCTTTGAAAAGGTTTCCATCCACCTCTTTTGAAAAACACAAATTTCTGCTGATTCAGTTGGAAACAGGTCAAATTTGAACTATAGTTGTCCCGTAGTTTATTCATGATGTTTGGAAAAAATCATTTTTAGGTACAAAACTACCAATTTCATCATAATACACCAAGAGTTTCTGAATATTTAACCCGTAGCTACGAACGGTCATATGCCCGTTGTCTGGACTATTTTTTTAAACCGACATAGAAAATTCAAAGAAATTCAAAAAAAAACAAAATGATGTAACACCTTCGCGTGGTGTCATTAGATATGTCAGGTAGCCCCTAGGAATACCCAGAACAAACCTATACCAAAAAATTTCACAAGATTCCTTCCGGTTCGACCGAAGTGTGAGTTTTCACCTATATGTCCAAAAACTCGATCACTAGAGGGAAACCGGTGATGGTTAAGCCATTAGCATCCCGGACTGTAATCTTAGACATCTAAAACCAAAACACAATTGTACCTACTTGGTATGGCACCACCTAACTTTTGATTGGATTCTGACGCTCGGGATCCCCTCTCCGGCTCTAACCCTTCATCTTCGCTATGGGTTCGGTCTTTGCTCATGATTTTTTTGAGAAATATAGTATACACAATATGCATATGTAGCTCTGTTTCTCCTTCTCTAAACAAGTTAAAGAACGTCGAAATCTGAATTCGTATGCAAAAGTTATGTTCAAAATGGTGTTTAAGTAAAATAAAAACAGAGGTAGACTAGGCCGACGACATTGCCGTCGGCGTAGTTTAAAAAAAAACAAAGCTAGACCCTTTGGGCCGTCGACGTAGTTTTGCTTTCCCGTAGTGACATGTCAAGATAAACGGGTATGGTACGGGTATACCCACGCGTACGAAACTTTACCTGTACCCATACCCGACCGGTAGCTATACCCATTGTGTATCCAACGGGTAGATCAACCGGAACACAATTTATTCACAATTTTATATTTGGCGATATCACATTTGACAAAAAAAAACACATTTGTTTCAACTCAATAACAGATAGAGGAGTGCATGACAAATTATCTCAATTCAATTTGGTGATTGGCGTAGTATGTTGAGGGTAAGATCCACATGTCAAGATAAAACGGGTATGGTACAGGTATACCCACGGGTACGAGGCTATACCCATGCGTTACCCATGACTTAACTGGTAGGTTACCGATACTACCCATGGGAATAAATTCTGGCCAGTTAGAGTAGACTACATAGATATGTCCGAGGGACAGTTTGAATGGCTGGATTTGCCTACTCCGGTTCCGGTTAAAGATGCTCTTGTCTCCTCCGTTCTATCTGCCCTCTTCCTTGGACAAACAAATCGGAATCCTCATATCATATTGCAGGTGTCAGTTGACCGCTAATGTCGAGGGAAAAAAGGTACTGCCACGGATATGTTACCTACTAAATTCAGCTCACGTGAGAACCGAGCAATTAAGTGCCTCCCCTGAAGTCTGAATCTGTCCGGTGAAGACGGGTCATGGGCAGTAATCCTAGACTTAGGCTGGTGCCAATGCAGCGCCCCACTCTCGTCTCGCCACGTCACGTTTACTCTCACTCTCACCCCCACTCTCACCTCACTCTCGCCCCACGGTGACAGTGCACGGGCTGTAACTTCTCTCTCCTCCACTCTCGCCTCCACTATCGCCCGGCCTATCGCCCCCATTGGCACCGTGTCGCCCCGCTATCGCCCGCCCTCTCGCCTCGCACCCCTCCTATCGCCCCGCCAACGCGGGCGGTAGCACGCCCTCTCGCCCGCTCTCGCCGGGCGAGTCTGCTACCGCCCGGCCCGCTCCTCTCGCCCCTCCTATCGCTCGCTGTCGCCCCGCGCGGGGCGATAAGGCTCCTCTCGCCTCCTCCTCTAGCCCGCGTTGGCACCAGCCTTACGGACATATTTGGTTACGGGAGCACTTACAAACAAACGTGGGGTGATTTGGTTGGTTGAACTTTTACCCTACCCCGAAAATCCGGCCACGCCTTCTATTTCCAGCCATACATGTGAGAGTCCGTAACAGATTTTTGTAAGTGTTGTCCGTAGGTGTAGCATTACTCGGTCACGGTGACCACGGAGATGCAAATCCAAAAAACCCTATCGGAGGACCAGCAGGCAGGCAGGACCGCGGGAGAGCGCCCCTGAAAACGCAACGCCGCGGGATTAGTGGCGAAAACAGCGAGCGGGTAGTACGTGCTTTGCTTTGACGACCCAAGTATCCAATTCTTTCTTTCTCGCCCACACGAGTACGCTGTACGCGGCCACGGTTTCGGCGCAGCCGTCGCTTTGCGTGCACCGCTCTTCGTCTTACGTGGCGGGCTCCCGTTGCGCGGCTCTCTGCCAAGTTGCGTTTTCGTTTCTGCGATCCGCAGGACGACAGGGTTTGGTGGTCACCTCATCTCATCTCATCTTATCAAAAGAATTTTTTTTTTTTTAAAGACACGACTTGGTGGTTCTGTTGCTGGTTATCGTCCTGCCAGATTTGGTACCACGAACACTTCCTGGATCCTGGACTTCGCTAGCCGGGGACTCGGGGCTACCTCGTCTGTGGGCGCAGACGTGCAGCCGCAGGGTTATCCGTTCAGCCCCGGAGCATTATTGGCTGGCTGGGAGTGGGAGAAGGATCCACCGGAGCGAACGCACGGTGGTGCGTGTGTCCGTGGTCCGTACCGTACCGCCAAAGCCTTTTTCCCAGTGCACCGATGGTGCGCCGTATCGCACGCATCAGCCGGCCTGTTGGACTACGCTTGCTGCCATTATCTCTGTTGCTAAACTGAACAACAAAACTGAACATTATATATTCTGCAGTACATATGGATGCTGATTCTAAAGGAAAAAAATCAAGCAGGATTGTGAAGAAACATCTCACAAGGGGAAAACAAAAAAGGGAACTTAACACTGCGTGAAGTGAACCTAAATTAAAACAGACAGACAGGAAACTCAGTCCGCTGAAGCAACAATGGCATTTTCTGAGCTCCCGACTCTTTTCCTGGCTACAGAGCGAAATCCCACTAGATAACCGCTAGTAGAATCTTCAGAAACTACTTTGCTTTACCTAACTGAGTAGCTATAAACTCCTATAGATGTACCGTCAGTCTGTCTGTCATCACATTTAAATAGTAGATGATGATGGTTTGCAAACTCTCAGTTTACAAGGATACAGGGCCTTTCACATAACCACGACGAGCAGCCCATCACGCACATAACGCTGTTGCCGTTTCACCCATGGTTCACTGCAACGAGTCAAGAGAACAATGATGAGTAGCACATCAAATTGAGTATAAGCAACTGGAGAGTCAAAAATTTCAATGCACCATTATTGTTTAACCAATATAAATGTTGCTGAGAGAAGCATCCGCCATGGTATTGTTCCTGCTAAGGCTGCTAACCAGCACAAGCCTGCTCCAGTGTTCGACAAATACACTCCATAAGGACCAATTAGTCTATAAAATACAAATATATCTGAGTATATCATATGCTCGAGCTCGCTCGGCCTGGTAAGGCTTCAAATGGTATAATTAATATGTTCATGTTACACAAGTATGAATTCAATCCTAATCTAGCTTCATCTCAGCTCAACCAGGCTCGAGCCAAACGACAATAGATTGTCAACTGCGAGCATTTTTTTATACAACTAGTTATAACAATGAACCCTCATTGATAAACAATTGAACCTCATAGTGCAAAAGGAAAATCATATGATGGTTATGACAAAACTGAATGGGGTGTGGTGGGTTACCTACCGGGATGTTTTGCTGCATTATGAACTCCATACTTTCACTCCACAATATGCTTTGTGAATGCAATATGTAAGTGCCTTGAATAAATGTTCAACAGACTTTATCCCGTGCCCAAGTTTAAAAAACTGCAGCCAAAAGTTATTCATACATGTCAGTCATATCTCTAATACTTCCGTCTGGTACAGAGTATATCTGTCCAAGTACCTAAAAAGACAGTGTGTATTCAGTGTCAATTTTGTCAAGCCATAGGATTTTTTATCCCGAGAACACACAAAAGCTTTGCCTAGCATTTCACTGATAGAAAGAATCATGTACAAGCCTAAGACTAGGCCATAACAACCGAACACGCATGGTACGAGAACTGGCTGATGGACTTTACGCAGCCATAGGAAATGGCTCCTTCCATCAGCATTGACATATAGGCTGTCAACTTGACTGCATATAGCTGCCATACATTGATACTTTATCTGTTACGCAACATGGTGTGCTGTTGCATGGGCAATGAAGTGTTGTTGAAGGCTTTCAGCTGCCACCTATCCATCCTCCCTTTGTTTCTTCTTGTTAAGCTATCATGCAAAACGATAACAATGATGCTGTTGTTTGTAATTACCATACAGGGGGAAGTAAGCTGGACAACCATATATTTTATGCACTCACCAGAGGCCAATCCCTGCACTTCTAGGGGGTTAACAGACCGTTCACCATCTCAATATTGCGTCCACGACCCCATGGCAGGGCACAACATAGCAACATAGTCAGTCAGCAAACTCTTATCTGCTTTGTGTTCTATAACTCAACAAAAGCTTCTTAATGGCAATCCAACATCTCATCTGGAATCATCAGAATTTATCTGCTTTGATTATAAACGAAAAGTCAAAGTAGTGTATCACCAAAAGTCACCGCATGAACAATTTCCATTCCTAAAATGATGAAACCGATTTCCATCCCGAACGTCAATATGTCTCTTGGTGACATGTGATACAAACTTGATGAAAGTGTGACAGTCACCACATATTCGAAGGTTCTTCATTATCTGTATAGGCATGCCGTCGGGTGTAACAAGAAGGCCATAAGCAACAGCAAGCTTCTCACTGTGGTATAGAAGGGAACTTTGCTTCTGCTCTTCATCAATATCATGGAGAACAAATTCAGTGTCAGGCACATAGCCTGTAGTCCTTAGCAAAGTGTACAGATCCTGGAGGGTAGATTCTATCTCCTTGATTTGCTCATGTTGTTTATCTCCAGTGATAAATGAGTGCACTTTGTTCCTTATCTGCATCCAGCTACAGCCAGGCTCTTTTGTGACACCTTGTTGTTTCATAATTCTCCGTACCTCTGCGACTTCCACCCACATACCCAGTGAAGAATATATATTTGATAACATGACATAGTTGCCAGCATTTGATGGCTCAGTAGCGAAGAGTTTATCAGCAGCCCGTCTACCAATTTCTGCATTCTTGTGAATCTTGCATGCCCCAAGAAGAGCACTCCAAATTACTGCATCTGGCTCAATAGGCATATCATAAATAAATTGCTCAGCTCCTTGCACATCGCCAGTTCGTCCAAGTAGATCCACCATGCACGCATAGTGTTCCAGCAGAGGAGTTAGCCCATAATCCCTGCTCATTGACTTGAAAAACTGCCAACCTTCATCTACCAAACCAGCATGGCTGCATGCATTTAGAAGACCCACAAAAGTGACCCCATTTGGCAACACCCCTGCGGATTCCATATGCTTATACATATTGATGGCTTGTCTTCCAAGGCCATGTTGTGCACAACCTGTAATGAAGGTATTCCATGTAAATATGTCACGTTCCCCCATTGAATCAAAAACCTTATGAGAATCTGCAGAACCACACTTGAAATACATTGACATGAGAGCATTAGCCACTATAAGTTCTGAATCCATTCCATGCTTAATAGCTACTGTGTGGATTTGTTGCCCAAGCTTAGAAGCACCAACACCTCCGCAAACACTGAGAAGTATAGTTAGTATTTGTGAATTTGGTAGTTCATGCTCATGTAACATTGTTTTGAAAAACTCCACTGCCTCATTTCCCCGTTCAGCCTGTGCATACGCAGATATTATGGTAGTCCAAGATACAACATCCCGGCTGAGCATGTTGTCAAATATATGTCTTGCATCCTCCAGCATATTATTGTGTACAAGTGCTGAAATAAAGGAGTTCCATGACACAGTGTCTTTCACTCTCATTCCATTAAAGACTTGTCTCACATACTCCAAGTTTCTGCACTTGCCATACATAGTAACGAGGGCATTGCATACATAGCTATTGAACTGGCAGCCGGCCTTAACAGCAAGTGAATGCACTTGTCTTCCTGTTTCAAGAGCTCCTATATTTGAACAAGCGAAGAAGCTACTAGTCAAACTAGATAGGCTAGGTAACATCCCGTTCCTATGCAGTGCCTGGAGTAAATCCAAAGCTTCTTCACTCCTTCCATTCTGTGCATACCCTGCAATCATTCCAGCCCATGATATTGTGTTCCTAAAAGGCATCCTATCGAACAGCTCCTTCGCCTCATCAACCATTCCGTTCTGCATATACCCAGTAATCATGGCGTTCCAGGACACAACAATAGGATCGGGAATCTGGTCAAATAAAATCCTTGCATCAGTAATCCTGCCACATCGAGCTAAGCCTGTGAGCAGTGCGGTCTGACATGGAATGGATTTAACTGGGTCTCTTTCATAGACAGCAATAGCAGCATCGATTCGGCCACCATGAGATAGTGCAGCAATCATGGTTGACCATGTATACTCATTCCTCTCTGGCATGCCCTCAAAGAATTTGATTGCAATGTCAAGCGCACCTGCATCCCTGGTATAAGCATTTAACATCGATGTTCCAATGACCACATCACTCTCAAAGCCTGTCTTAAGGACTAGAGAGCGGATGCCCTCCAGAACACCAAGATTCCGAAGACCCGTCACAGCAATAAGCACGGAGGCAAAATTCGACTGGTCTGGCGACACACCTTCACGGTGCATCATGTGAAAGATGTCCCAAGCCTTGGCATGCTGCTCTGTTCTAGCATACCCAGAAATCATGACCGTCCAAGAAACCAAGTTGCGCTCCGGCATTTTTTCAAACAGGCTTAGTGCAGCCATCATCTGTCGACTATGGCAATACCCTGTGAGCATCGAGTTCCACGACGTGACATCCCTGCTCGGCATCGAATCGAACAGCCTGCGCGCCATGGTGATGTCCCCGTTCTGTACATAGCAGCTGACCATGGCGTTCCACGCCACGGTGTTCCGCTCGAGCATTCCGTCAAACACCCTGCGAGCGTCGAGCACGCGGCCTAGGCGGGCATAGCCTGACACCAGGATGGTGCTCGTGCGAACGTTGCCCCCGGAGATAGCGTCGGCGAGGACTCTCGCGTCATAGAGCATTCCTCTGTGGCAGTAGGCCGAAATCATGGTGTTCCAGGCGAAGATGTTGCGGTGTGGCATGGCGTCGAACACCTCCCTGGCCTCCCGCAGGCGGCCGAGGCGGGAAAGCTCCTGGATACGGTCGATGTGCGCGCTCTTGTCGAACACGCGGTGGACATTCCTCGTGGGGAGCGGTGCCGTTGTTGCGGCGGCGGCCGCGGCTGAGAGGTGGCGGCGGAGGAGCAGGTAGCGCGACATCGGCTTGCTCCATTTGGTGGGGAAAATCATGAAAAGTAAGAAACGGCGAATTACGGGGGTTAATGGGTAGGATTATGAGAAAAAAGGGTAGGATATGAGCATTTGGGCGGACCCACATTTCGCAGGAAGAAAGGCGCCCTAGGCTAGGCTACGGTCGCTGATGACGTGAGAGTCTCTTTTTTTTAATTCGAAAGAAAGGCAAAAGGCTTGGCTTAATTCAAGAAGAGGTTTATCGAACAAGCTTCGAATACATGCCACTTGTCCGATCCCTGTACGTTGATAGTTCAACGGTGTGATAATCTCTGCTACTCCCTTCGATCGAAAAAATGTCGAAAGTTACACTATAAGTTACTATGTTCATTTCGGGAAACAACAAGAAGCAATTAAGGCACAATTACAGGAAATATGTCCGACTCAAAATATGTTAAAATCATCCTAAAAAGGCAATCTTTGCGGTACACTAGTGGAAAACGGACATTTGGTCTGCCCATTTAGTCTCGGTTGCGGAATGGGCCGGACTAATGGGATCCAGTCCCGGTTCCGCGCCGGGGGGGGGGGGGTGAATTCAGCCCATCGAGAACCAGTTTTCGTTGGTTTCAAACTTTTAGCCTTGGTTGGCTCAAACTGGGGCTAAAGGGGGTGGGTCAGGCTAAAACCTGACGCGGGACCTCTAGCCCGAGTTGGTGTCTCAAACCGGTATTAGAGGGGTGCCTTTTGTACCAGTTTCTGTGAACAACCGGTACTAGAGATTTCCAGGATTTATCTCTTCGTTCCCAAGACCCCATCTGCCATTTGGCTCACTGCCTCACTCCAAACTCAATTTCATCCACCAATTACTCCAAAATTTGACAAAATTTTGTGGTGGAGCAAATATTCAATTGGTCTAAAAAAGGTTAGCAATTTCATCCTCTCATCTCTCATTCT
Organism: Alopecurus myosuroides; assembly: GCA_028641055.1. Classification (NCBI taxonomy): domain Eukaryota; kingdom Viridiplantae; phylum Streptophyta; class Magnoliopsida; order Poales; family Poaceae; genus Alopecurus; species Alopecurus myosuroides. The sequence goes on along the minus strand of JAPCYS010003754.1, from coordinate 5,090 downwards.
AATTTTGTCTCATTTCATGCTCTAGAGTATGTAATTAGTGGATTTTAGTTTATGTGAAAATGTTGTATTTTATTTGATTTATTTGCAATTTGAGCTCAAATTAACTCCTTACTTTGGTATATGTAGGTGTGGTATTGTTTATTAGCTTGTTTATCTCAATTTGGAGGTTAGTGGTAGTGTTAATTAGTGTGTTAGCTAGCTAGTGTGTGTGCTATGGTGTGTCTTACTATTAATTAATTAGGTAGTGTGTGTGCTAGGGTTAGCTAGGGTGTGTCTTAGATAGGGTTTAGTGTTAGTTTAGTGGTAGCTAGGTTTAGTTTTTAGTTTAGTGTGTTAACTTCTTAAAATTATTAGTTGTATGATTTAAAATAGTTATTTGTATAATATTAATTCTTATTTGATTGTTTTTTATATATAATGCCATGGTTTTGATATCCACCCCCTTCGGCCCTCTTTCGGTCTATGATTTGGATATGGTATATTATCTTTTATAACTATTTGTTTCATTTAGAATTTATGACAATTATGCCGACCAACTTGACATAGATATTTCTATCTAGAAGGTATGTGAACCAGAAATTCCAACCGACCTCATTGTTGAGAGGTTAAATTTAGTTAAAAAAGAAAACAATTATTTGATTTTTTCTGAAAAGAATTGAAGAACAGAATATGAAATTGGAGTTGGATGTTGTCGATGTCATCGATCAACACAAGATCGAGATGGATGCAATGCGGTTGAAGATTAGAAATTATGCCATTAATAAAGAGGCTTGGTATCATTACGCTGTTGGATCAATTTTTTACCTTAGTTGCGATTTTGATCGCATTTGTTGTTGCATTTAAATGCTCTGGATGGTTTTATGTTGTTTTATGAGGAGTATGTATGAAATATATGAGAAGTATGTATGAACTTTACGAGATAGTTTCGGAGTAATTATGTGGGAGTTTATTTGATTTATATTCAATTTGAGCTCAAATGAAATAATATGTTTTTGTTTTAATGTGATGAATTTGTATTAATTTGTTCACTTCTATATTCATGATATATATGATGAAGATGAACCGGCAATGGATGTACGGTGACCGACACTCTCCCGGTTTCATTACTGGTCTGCATTATTTTCTGTGCGTGGCTGAGGCAACCAAGCATAATGGTTTTATGTGTTGTCCATGTGGTGTATGTAAGAATATGAGGAACTACTCTTCCTCAAAAACGATTCACACACACCTACTTATGTCCGGTTTCATCTCCGTCTATAATTGTTGGACGAAGCACGAAGATAAAGGGGTTATAATGGAAGACGACGAGGAAGAAGAGGATGATGAAAACTATCCTGCAGGGTCCCATGAATATAGTGATACTACTGCAATGGAGGAAGAATCCGAAGAAGAGGCGCCGAAAGAGTTCGTTGATGATCTTCGTCGGGCCATCGTTGATGCACAAAGAGAAGCAGAAAGTACAAATTAGAAGTTGAAGTTGGAGCGCATGTTAGAGGATCATAAAAAAAAATTGTACCCAACTTATGAACATGACAACACAAAACTCGGTACCACACTGGAATTGCTACAATGGAAGGCGGAGACTGGTTCATCTGACAAGGGATTTGAGAAGTTATTGAAAATAATGAAGAAAAAGATTTCAAAGGATAATGAATTACGTGAGAGTATATACGAAGCAAAGAAGGTTCTCTGCCCTCTAGAATTAGATATGCAGAAGATACATGCATGCATTAATGAGTGCATCATCTACCGCGGTGAGAATTACGTGAATTTGAACGCATGTACGGTATGTGGTGCATTGCGTTATAAGATCAGACGAGATGACCCTGGTGATGTTGAGGGCGAGCGCCCAAGGAAGAGGGTTCCTGTCAAGGTGATGTGGTATGCTCCTATAATACCACGGTTGAAACGTTTGTTCAGAAACAAAGAGCACGCCAAAATGTTGCGATGGTACAAAGAAGACTGTAAGAGCAACGCGATGTTGAGACACCCCGCTGATGGGTCGCAGTTGAGAAAAATCGAGAGAGAGTTCCCAACGTTTACAGCTCACACAGAGAACTTAATATTTGGTCTAATTACAGATGGCATGAATCCATTTGGTGAGCAGAGCTGCAACCATAGCACCTGGCTTGTGACTCTATGTATCTATAACCTTCCTCCTTGGTTGTGCATGAAGCGGAAGTTCATTATGATGTCAGTGCTCATCCAAGGCCCGAAGCAACCCGGTAACGACATTAATGTGTACCTAAGGCCATTAGTTGAAGAACTTTTACAATTGTGGGATGAAAAAAGTATACGTGTGTGGGATGAGCATAAAGAGGAGGAATTTGACCTACGGGCATTGTTGTTCGTAACCATCAATGATTGGCCTGCTCTTGCTAACCTTTCAGGACAGTCAAACAAATGATGCAATGCATGAACGCACTGTTTAGATGAGACTAGAAGTATATTTTTGGATAAATGTAAGAATAATGTGTACCTAGGGCATCATCGATTTTCTTCTGGTCAAGCATCCCTTAAGAAGGAAAGCCAAGCATTTCAAAGGTGAGGCAAATCACCAGAAGAAGCCTAGACACCGTACTGGTGATGATATATATGATATGGTTAAGGATTTAGAAGTAATCTTTGGAAAGGGTCCTGACAAACAAACTGTTCTGAATGACGCTGACGGACACACACCCACGTGGAAGAAGAAATATATATTTTGGGTTCTATCCTATTGGAAAGTCCTAGATGTCCGCTCTGCAATCGAAGTGATGCATGTGACAAAGAATTTTTGCATCAACCTGCTTAGATTTTTGGCGTGTATGAAAAGACAAAAGATACACCATAAGCACGGGAGGACCAGCAACGTATGAAAGAACGAGACGGCCCACATCCAGAGAATTTTCAAGGTCCTGCCAGCTACGCTCTTACCAAAGAAGAGAAGGAAATAATTTTGTGAATGCCTAAGCAGTATCAAGGTCCCCTCTGGCTTCTCATCAAATATAAAGGGAATAATAAATATTGCAGAAAAAAATCCAAAACATAAAGTCTCATGACTGCCACGTGCTGATGACGCAATTGCTTCTGGTTTCATTGAGGGGGCTTCTACCATAAAATGTTCGAGTACCCATTGTGAAGCTATGTGCATTCCTCAATGCAATTTCTCAGAAGCTAATCGATCCAGAAAGTCTACACAGTCTACAGAATGATGTCGCCCAATGTCTTGTCAGTTTTGAGTTGGTGTTCCCACCATCCTTCTTCAATATTATGACACACCTCCTAGTTCACCTAGTCGAAGAGATTTCCATTCTCGATCCTGTATTTCTACACAATATGTTCCCCTTTGAGAGGTTCATGGGAGTCTTGAAGAAATATGTTCATAACCGTGCTAGGACAGAAGGAAGCATCTCCAAGGGTAATGGAACAGAGGAGGTCATTGAGTTTTGTGTTGACTTTATTCCTGACCTTAAGTCGATTGGTGTTCCTAAATCGCGACATGAGAGGAGACTTTGTGGAAAAGGCACACTAGGAAGGAAAACATCTATAAATTTGTACGGACATTCTTTCACTCGAGCACACTACACAGTTTTACACAATTCCACCTTGGTGACTCCGTATATTGAGGAACACAAGGAAATTGTACACTCCAAAAACCCTGACCAGTCTGACTCCTGGATTAAACATGAACACATGGTGAATTTTGGTGGTTGGTTGCAAACACATCTCATGAATAGCACCACTGTTGAAGATCAGCTGTGCTTTTTGGCCAAGTCGGCATCTTCGACTATATTGACTTTCCAAGGGTACGAAATAAATGGAATACATTTTACACGAGCGCCCAAGATAAGAAGAGCATGAACCAAAACAGCGGTGTCCGCTTCGATGCAACAAAAAACAATAGGAAAAATGACACATATTATGGTTACTTAGAGGAGATATGGGAACTTGACTATGGACCTTCTTTTAAGGTCCCTTTGTTTCGGTGCAAGTGGGTCAAGCTGACACGAGGTGGTGTAACGGTAGACCAACAATACAGAATGACAAAAGTGTATCTCGACAATCTTAGGTACACACGACGAACCATTCTTCCTAGCCAATGATGTGGCTCGGGTTTTCTATGTGAAGGACATGTCTACCAAACCGAAGAAAAGAAAAGATAAGTAAACGAATACATCATAGGATGAGCCAAAGTGCCACATAGTTCTTTCAGTGAAAAGAAACATAGTGAGAGTAGAGGACAAGACAGACATGTCAGAAGATTATAATAAGTTTGATGAAATTCCGCCCTTCAAGTGAAGACTGGCCCAAGGATTGTTGATTCGTACCTACCAATATACACATAAACCAACACTATGTTAAGTGTGTTTCCCCTATAGGTCTGATAGTGTGTGGATATGGAACTGGGAATCCTTTCCTTTTAAATAATCAATAGCGGAGCTATGGACGCCCATATTGACTCCTACATACTATAAGAAATAAACTCTGTTGAACCTGTTGACTATTATACAATATTCCCATTACTCACGATATTAAACTTACCCTAGACTATCAATTCCGGTATTGCCGTGAAACAATCTTTGGTTCACAATACCTTTGTCTATCTCGTTAACTAGTAAGCTTCCTTTTACTCTTTACCGTATTATGATATCCTACATGATGTATCACCATCATGCATTCTCTTCAGAACATATAGATATAAAAGAATACCGAGTGGGTCTAGATTTGTTATCTCTCTTTTTACGGAGGAGTAATATCCATCTCTTAACATCAAGATAATATACTCCTTTAGAATTACTAGTAGCTACCGTCATGTTAACCTAGTTTACGGTGTCTCTCTAGATAGTACCAAAGTAAAACCTTTAGAATATACAACCCCAATAACCTCATGGTCAAAGGATATGTTGTAATATAACCGTGATGTGGTATGTTGCTAAGGACAAAGATTTCTTAGTGGAATCTCTTAGAATATCAACTACTAGGGTATACTTAGCCATATTGTTTCCTTCCAACGATATGATATTAATTGATGCTGACATAAACAATGTCCATTACCAGGAAAACACAGATAACAAGCACCTAATGAATTAGTCGTAAAAGACAAAACT